>JAODAL010003876.1:0-165835 GCA_025379985.1 Phyllomedusa bahiana | reverse complement strand
ACAAAAAAAACCCTTTTGTGTGAAAGAAAACCTTAGATTTTGGGTTTTTTGGGTAGGAATACTTGTGTGGCCAGTAGGTTTTGGTTTCGTAGCCCACCTACGATGCATCCACCAATGGCCACACAAGATGTCAGCAAAATTGTGCGGCATTGGTGAACACATTAGAGGCAGGTTTTGATACATTTTGTCACTTGCAGGACTGCACTACAATGAAACTACCTTTAGGGTATGTCTACACGGGGAAATTTCGGCGTGCATTTTGCATCGTATTTGCGCTCTAATACGAGCGAGGTGCGTGCCGAAACTACGGTAATCCATAGTTCTCATAGAGAACTATGGATTACGCCCCCTCTCCCCGCTTGTACAATACAATTGTATTGTAAGTGAAAGAAGCTTGCTGGTAATAAAGGCAGTTTAATTGGAGCTCAGTTAAAACTGCACCAAAACTGCGTTGTGTAAAAGTACCCTAAAGGTGTCTTCACGCAGTGCGTTTTTGGATGGGTTTTTTTTGTCCAGAAATGTACAGCATTAATTGTTGTGCCTTTTTGCACAAAAAAATGCTTCTGCATGTGAAAGCACCCTAAGGCCTCGTTCACACGGCTTATTTTGGGACTGGTTAGAGCCGTACTGCGCGCCGTATTTGCGCTGCAGTACTGCTCCAATCCGTCCCAGTAACTACGGTAATCCAAAGTTCCGCCACGGGGGGGGGGAGGGGGGGGAAGAAGTGAATTATTTACGGCGCGCACGCGCTGTGAATAATGCAATGTCTATGGGGCCGGCGGGCAGCTCCCCCGCCGCGCCCCTGTCCTGCCCCTTATTCAAGCTGTTTCTGCGGGCAAAATCCGAGTAAGCCGTGTGAACACTGCCTAAGGCCCGGTTCACACGGCTTATTCAAGCCGTAATTGCGGGACGGATTTCGCCCGCAATTACGGCTTGAATAAGGGGTGGGACGGGGCACAGCTCCTCGGCCCCATAGACATCCGTTATCCACGGTGCGTATCCCGCCGGGATAATGTGCATGTCACTTTCTCCCCGCCTGGCGTATTCGCCAAGCGGGGAGGAGAGACGGGTGAAAGGGGAATCCATAATGGCTGGGACGGCTGGATACGGCGCGCAATACGGCTGGAATCCGTGCCCAAAATAAGCCGTGTGAACGGCCCTTAACACCTTTCCAAACAGTTAAAATAACTGAAAGAAGCTTGCTGGTAATAAAGGCAGTTGAATTGCTGTGCCGTCCTGCAAGTGAAAACGCACCAAAATCCGCACTGTGTGAAAGCACCTTATGAGAAGAATTGGCGCTGTTTCGTGCTGCCGGCAGATACTAGCTGCCTCTCTCAGCATTGTGCAATAGGTGTCACATAGGGGTTTTTTTTTTTTTTTACATTCATAAGGGTATGTTCACATGGCTTTTTTGTGGGCCATACTTTGGGGTGTAATTACGCTGTAATGCCCCCGAGGTACGGCAAGCAAATACGGTAAAAATCATATAACTCATTGAGTGCTATGATATTACAATGTATTTCCTGGTGCAGGAAAAGAAGTGAATGGGGGCGGGGCTGGAGCGCTGTGGGAAGTACGCACTGGCCAACGCGTAATTCTCACAGCAGACGTATAGAAGTGTGCGCCGCTATACGCTGTGTTAATTCACCCTAAGACTAGGTTCACACACACTGCCAGCCACATGCAGATACCAATGGCTGCATAAGAAACAGCAATATCATCAGAAAATTCATGGAGCCACTAGCCGCTGCACGTGGGTGTGTTTTCATCCACATGCAGCTGCCGCATTGTGTAAGGCTGAATAAAGTCAGCCTCATTTCTGAAAAATTTCTGTCAGTAGTACTGTCTGTGATGCCCATAACAACCAATCACAGTGCAGCTATCACGTCTTATAGTGCTCTGGAAAAATGAAAGTCAAGCTCCGATTGGTTGCTATGGACAACAAAGACCGTCGTACTGCTAGACAGTTTTCATAACAGACCCATTGGGGCACATTTACCAATAGTGTCTAACATAAGACGGTTTTAAAGACCAGACAGTCTTACAATGCGCCACATTAATCACAGTGTTGATAAATCTGGTACAGGTTATAACTGTCTGGTCTATCTTTGTACCATCTTTAAGTTGGCTTACTCTTACAGCACTAACTGCGACAAAATTCTGCCGCATTTTTGTTGTATTTTAAGGCAAAATTTCCACAAAATCACGCACCTTTTGCCGAAGTCCCACCCTCTTCGTCAGACAAGATGCAGAAGCGTCGGAAACTGTCTAAAACACATAATAAATGTGGTGTAAAGCTTGTAAGATGCTATTTTTGGCGCAAATTGTGCCAGAATTCTGACGCAACTGCCTTGATAAATGTGTCCATTGTGTTTTTTGAATGCACCAAAAATGCAGGCAAAAATAAGGCCATGTTCACACGGCTGATTTTGGGACGGATTTCAGGCCGTATTGCGCGCCGTACTGCGCGCAAATACAGCTGTACTCTGTCCGTGCCATTACGATAATCCACAGTTCTCATAGAGAACTATGGATTCCGTCTTCTCTCCCCGCTCGCGAAATACGGCGAGTGGGGAGAAAGTGACATGCACATTATCCCGACGGGATCCGCTCCGTGAATAATGAAAGTCTATGGGGCCACCCGCCCCTGCCCCCGTACACACGCCATAATTGTGGGCAAAATCCGTCCCGCAATTACGGCGTCAATAAGCCGCGTGAACATAGCCTAGGACACACATGCATGTGTGTCCGTATTAAAGGGATATTGCATGCGTTGAAAATGATAGAAAATAGAATTACCTTTTAAACCGTGCTCTTGTGCCACTGCTGATCTTGGCCAATGTTGTCTCTATTCATTCTTCCCCTTCCCCTGTAGCTATTCACAGGCTTCTGAGGTATTTTGCTGGATATAACCGCTGAGTCCTAGGATTGGCTGCAGGGTTACATACAGACTAAACGATGATGTCACCATTCGGGATCAGCAGTGATGATGAAACGAGCACGTTTAAAAGTTTAGTTTTCATTTGCTTTTTTTCTATCATCCCCTACTGAACATTTTCAACTTCTGGGACACCTCTGTAAGCCATATTTCACCTGTGTTCTAAATTTGATTCTAAAAACATTTGCATGTATTTTTGAAAAAATGTGGATTTATTTTTTTTTTTTTTTAAGTGTTCACGTTTTCAATACTGTTGAAAAATGCAATATGTGAACCCAAGTCTGGGGTCATTCAATCTTGAACAACCACTTGTATCTGTGCTGTTTCTTCTGCAGCTTTAATATAGAGGTAAGGCTATGTTCACACAGCTTATTTTGGGACGAATTTCACCATGTATTGAGAGCGTACTGTGCTCGAATACGAGCAAAGTGCGCCCCAATCATTACGGTAATCCATAGTTCTCATAGAGAACTATGGATTACGCCACCTCTCCCCGCGTATGCAATATGATCGTATTGTAGGCGCGGGGAGATAATTGACATGTCCTTTATTCACGGTGCTTACGCATCGCGGGAGTACGCGCCGATCTGCGTGAGCTCCCGAACACCCGGCGTAATTGCGTGGCGCACTGTACGCCCCGCAGTTAAGCCGTGTGAACATCCCCTAAGACTTCGTGCACACCGCGTTTGACCATACATCAAAATGTGTACATTATAACATACACTAAACATATGCCAAATGTGCACTGTTTTGAGCAACCGTTTGGCATCTATTTCTTTAACAAGCTTTTCTGTTGGCCGTCACTTATTTTTCCCTGCAATTTGATTGGGTAGCTTTTTTCTTTTTATATATATTTTTTAAGACCGATACAAACATATACGTTTACAACATGGGCGCAAACACATTTTCCATTGATATACATTGCAAAAAAAGTGTACTGTAACTTGAAAAAGCACAGCGCCCTTCGTCTTCCATCTGTTAAAATTAAATGCATATTTGATGGAAAGTTTAAAAACGGACACTGTCAATGTACATTGCACGCTCATCTACCTATATGAATCTGAACACGTTAACGCATACGTTTTTTCATTGCATCAGAACGGATCCGTCATCCATTGAAAAAAATGCAGTGTGCACTAAGACTAGGTACACAGCATGTTTCTGGCTTCTGTTTAACATACAGGCCATGCCATCTATGTTGAACAGATGTCACTATTTGGTGATATGCACACCTATACCGGCCAAACAAAGGACACTATTTTGGTCTCTGTCAGGTCATTTAATCCTATGGATACATTTAGCCTATATGTCATGAGCTTCCTTAGCATATACTCTAAACATACTCCATAAGCGTGGTGTGCTCCTAGCCTAATTGCATCAATAGAAAATTAGAAAAGGTTTTCCAGTATGTAAGCAAGGTTTTATCTCTATAAAATAAAAACTTTCTAGCTTCTTTGTGTTTTACTTGCTCACCATTTTTTAAATTCCTTCTTGCTATCATGGAATGGAAACATCCAGAGACTCTATCCTAATCACAGGGCCCTGTTCACATGTGCTGGATTCTGCACCACATCCAATGACAGTCTGTTTCCTATGCATGTAAATGCGGTTCACAGCTCTGTTCTGTGTGGGAGGCTGAGCCTCCTGCCAGCGGATCCACGAGCCAGATTAAGGTGTGAATATACCAGTTGTGAAGCTGTTAAAAAAACTACATTAAACCGGCCACTGTTTTGTAAGGCGGTGATTAACTGTGCAGATTTTACAGGTGCAACATGAAAAATGAATGCTTGTGCTTCATATAAAAGTGGCAGGTCTTAAGCCCCAGGATGTAACAAAAGTTTCTATTCACTGTTGGCAAGCAGCGGTCTTGAAAATAGTGAGCAATGGAAGAACAAGGGCTTTCCTACAAACCATTACTAACCAAATGTCTCCTGAATCTAAGGCTATGTTCACACGGCTTATTATTTACGCCGTGAGGACAGGGGCAGGAGCGGAGGGCCGGCCCCTCGACTATCATTACTAGCGGCGCGTTTACGCCGCTAGTAAATGACGTCACTTTTCTCCCCCCCGCAGCGGATTCGCCGTGCGGGGAGAGGAGACGTAATCCATAGTTCTCTATGAGAACTGTGGATTACCGTAATGACTGGGACGTATTCCAGCCGTAATTTGCGCCGTACGGACTGAATTACGGACTGAAATATGTCCCATTTTAAGCCGTGTAAACATAGCCTAAGTCCCCTTTGACTTTGTTCATACTGCGTTTGAACATTAAATGTATGCCAAATGTATGTTTGGAGCATACGTTTGACATCCGGTTTTTCTTTTCTTTTTTTAACTAGCTTTTCTATTGGTTGTCACCCATTATTCTTTGCAATTTGATTGGGTAGCTTTGTTTATATTTTTTATGACATAAAAATGTATACGTTTACAACATGGGCACAAACACTTGGATCTGTTTTCCGTTGACATACATTGTAAAAAAAACGTAAACAGTAATGTATACATTTTTTTCAACTTGAAAAAGTGCAGTACCCTTTCTCCTCCATCTGTTAAAATTAAACACACATTTGACGGAAAGTGTAAAAAATGATACAATGTCAATGTACATTGCACGTCCGTTCACCTATATGAGTCGATGAACACCTTAACACATCCATTTTTACCTGCGTCAGAATGGATCCGGCATGCGTTCAAAATAACGCAGTGTGCACTGAGCCTTTAATGGACTTATTTTGGTGACCTACACATGGATTTCTACTGGATAAGTTCACATCAACGTCAGAGGTTCTGTTGGGAATGACAAAAAATAACGTGGCATAATGCGCTATTTTTTTTCCATGAATACATCGGACACCGCAGCGGAATTACCATGGACTCATTGTAGTCAATTGGGTCCGTCAAGTGCAGTCGGTGTCCATTGTAAAACAGGGCTGGTTGGTGAACCAGGCCTATGGAGCAGTTTCAGAAATTTCAGGATAAAATTTTATATGTGTGAATTCACCTTTGGTGAATGTTGTGTTTTTTTTTTACCTGCATGAAAAACACAATAAAAAAAACACGTGTTTTTGCTGCAGTTGAGAAACGTTTGCCGTAAGGGGCCGTTCACACGGCTTATTTCGGGCACGGATTCCAGCCGTATTGTGCGCCCTACTGTGCTGCAATACGGTTGGAATCCGTGCCAGCCATTAAGGTAATCCACAGTTCTCATAGAGAACTATGGATTCCGTCTCTCCTCCCCGCACGGCGAATACGCCGAGGGGGAGGAAAGTGACATGCACATTATCCCGGTGGGATACGCACCATGGATAATGCATGTCTATGGGGCTGGTGAGCAGCCGCCCCGCCCCCGCCGCACGGAGCCGGCGTAATTGCGGGGCGAAATCCGTCCCCGCAATTACGTCGGCAATAAGCCGTGTGAACTGGGCCTAAGTGGCTTCTTCGTGCAGATCTCAACGTGGTTTAGGACAAGGATTGCACCATACAGTGGAGCTTTCCTGCATCCTAGCTCTTGAGGCCTTTTCCATTAATTGCCCTCTGCTCCTGTTTCTTTTTTCATGGTGGAGCACATCAACACACTATATGGGTATGTTTACACAACATTTTTGGATACGATTTCAGGTCCAACATGCAGCTATGTGTTTGGATCCGTATTGGATGCAGCAGGATTACACCCTATACTTTATTATAGGGATCCTGCTGCGTCTTTCGGACCAAGAATTAACATGTCAATTATTGGAACAAATCCAAAAAGACGGATCCGAAAGATGCAGTGAGACGCACATCGGTGATCACTCGTGTGAATGGCGATGCGTGTTTTACATTGAAAGCAATGTATATCACATTGCACATTGTTAGATGCGTGTTTGGTTCGTTTAGAGTCTGAAACACGGATCCAAACCCGCATCTAAAAACGGATCATAAAACGGATCCAACACGCCGTGTGAACAGACCCTAAGTGAATGGAGCTTGAACTGCTTCTGTTCAAAAACTGGAGGTAAAAAAGAATGGCTCCTGGAGAGCTCCAGAGCCACAGTGGCGGGGAACCAGTAGGGGAGTATCATATTTTTTTTTATATGTTGCACCCACCCTTGCCCATTTAAGTATAATTGTATTGAATTGGAAAACCCCTTTAATCTTTTTATATCTTGTCTGATGCCGTTTTCTTGTGAAGACCTGACCATCTGATTGTGATGATGACGAATGATAAGTACAAAGATTATTCATAGACTAGTAAAAACGGTTCTGCATGGTGACACACATTGGGCCTTGTATGAAATGTATGTGTAGCATATGTATGAAAACTGTAGCAGTAAGACCGTCTTTGTTGCCCATAGCTGAGCTGTAATTGGTTGCTTTGAGCAACAAAGACAGTCATGCTGCTAGCCGGCTTTCATACGTAAGGCCCTGTGTATTCAGACAATCTATTTAGGCCTGGTTTACATCAGTGATAGAACCACCATTGCAAATTCTGTTGGTAATGACTGAAAAAACCCCGTTGCATGCTGCGCTATTTTTCCCATGAAGATAGGTGCCGTTGGTGTCCACTGTAAAATGGGTCCGGTTCCATCTGTGCAGCAAAGGGTCCGAATGGAGCCCCTGATGCAGATGTGAACCAGGACTTACCGCCATACAACACCACAAGGGTATGTTCACGCGGCTGATTTCTGACACTGTTTTCGGAACGTTTCCTCGCACAAAACAACGTAAAAAAGCCTCCAAAATGCCCCTAGTTCATTTTCATTGATTCCTATGTAAAACAGCGCAGTAGTTCACACACGACAAGGTTTTTACGGGCATTTTAGGCGCTTCTTTGGATGCTGTTTTGGGCGCTGAAAAAGAAGCATCATGTCAATTCTTAAAGTGTTTAAATCTCCATAGGAATCAATGGAGAGCTTCAAAACCTTGTTTTTTTGGCGCTTTTTTATGTGTTTTTTGCCTGTTTTTTGCCCTGGCTATTAATTTGTATGGGTGTTTCATAAAGAAAACAGCGTTGGAAAACCTCATCCAAAAGGTTTGGACGCAAGTTTGGACGCTGAAAATTCAGCATCCAAATCAGCTGTGTGAATTTACCCATATCTAACGGAACATAAAAAGTTGCATGCAAACCCATTCAGAGTCCTTTTCATTTATTGAAAGAGATGATATTATCTGGGGAAGAGCTTTAGTTATATCCTTTCCAATCTTTTTGTTTTTTATATGTCTGTTTTACATTGGGCAGTACACAGCTGGTTTTCACAAGCGATGCTGTCATGTTGTCTGTCCACTTTAGTTCATTCTATTTGTCGCTTTTTGTACTTCAACCAGTTCATGCAATTACTATGACGGGGAAATGCTAAAAGTGCTTTGTTCCTTCAGGAATGGTGCCATCTAAAGGACCATGCTGGGACTACAACCCTCATCACAAGCCGCTTCTCTATAGCACAAGTGAGTTGATATCCTACGTCTGTTGTGTCAGATGAGAGTAATATAATATTAAGTGTAGAGGCAACGGAATTCACATATTACTACAAGTCAAGAAGAAAGAAGATTGTGCCAATCCTTTTAAAGGAACAAGTACGCGATGTGTATTTTTCATATTAACAATGTGAGCGTGTACTTTTCTCTGCAGTCCCATATGAGAAGAACTGTGTAGGTTGCGCAGCTGCAGCTTTTTATGGGATTCATATGTATCCGTCACATTTACATTCTGTGTGTTCAGAAGCTGCAGTCCCCGGCTATTCTGATGAGGAAGGGATATTCTATTGTGTATCAATTTTACAGTTTTCATTTACTCTAAAAGTAACATTTTTATATATGACATCTTTCACTGTAACTATGTTCATGTTTTATCAGATCTTTTTAATAAATATAGCACATAGCACTTACTCGTGCTTTTTTTTTTTGTAATATACAGTCACATTATTATGACAATCATATCCGAAGTAAGTGTCCGCACGGCATGGTGTTTTAGTTGGTTTCTGGATTTTTAAACCGTCTGAAAACAGACTGTCAACCGTCCCCATAGACCTCAATAGAAAATCTGAGCTGTAGTCAAGACAGCTCAGATTTTCTGACAGTCGGATCTCAAATCTGAAAACCATCTAAAAAAAACCATTTACATTCTTCTTCCCGATTTTACGGGGGAAAACATACTGTTAAATGGTTAGAGGGACAGCAAACTTCACAAACTGCAGACAGAAACCGTTCAAAAAACTATAACATACTGGACGGATGCAAAGTCAGAATCCGACAAGTATTTTCTCCATGCCGTGTGGCCATAGCCTTACCATGTGACAGCAGCTAGACAGGTGGGCAATGACTCAGTAAGGTCTTGGTAGGTTGTCACAGGTATCTGGAGCCATGCTGACTGCATCTCACAGCTGCTGGTCGGTGCATGGGGAGGATCCGTAGAGCAAACACAACAATCGAGGTGGTCCCACAGATGCTTAGTTGTGAATTACTAGGCCAGAGTAGTACTTGGAAGTCTTGATCATTCTCTTTATCCAATAGCTGAAATTTCTATCCGTATGACGTGGTATTGTCTTGCTGGAAGTTCCCATCTGCCTCATGAAAGAACATCATCTATGGGTGTACAAGATTTGAAGGCATTGATTCATACCCAAATCAGTTAAGAGTGCCTTCCACATGGATTTGTGCACTCAGAGTATAACAAAAACTTTCCTCAGACAATAATGATTCCACTATCAGCTTGTGTTCTTCCAGCAATGGTTGCTTCGTGCTTGTTCCCTGATTTTTACTGCCTGACATGTCAACATCCATCCATTCAATGCAGCAAAAAATGGGACTCTTTGGAAAAGGCACCACTTTGTCAGTCATCGAATGTCCGATTCTCATACAGGTCATGTTGCTAGAACCATTCCTGAACAATTTTGTAATGTGGCAGAACAAGTCATTAGGGAATACCTAATGAAGAGGTCTTCATCAATGTTTGGTAGGTGTTATGTGTCTAAGTAACATCCACATGAGTACCAGAACCCAAGATTTAACCCAGAGAATATTGCCCTGAGCACCATGCTGCCTCATCTGGATTGCCTCCCTCCAGTAGCGCATCTTGGTGTTAGGTAAGTGATGCACACACACCCGGCTGATGTGAAGGAAAATGTCACTCATTAGACCAGGCCACCCTCTTCCTTCAATCTACAGTCCAGTTTTGAGGTTCCTGTGCCAATTGAAGGTGCTTCTGATGGGTCAGATAGGGTTTTCAAACCAGTCTGCCCACACAGCCCTGTGCAAAGCAAGTCATGATGCACTTGTATTTTCTGACACCTTTCCATATTAGCCAGCATTTTTGTAAGCAATTCACTCGCTATTGCCTCTTCACATTTGCCTTCATATCACTCCTTACATACAGACACACTCTTCCTCCCTTCCTGTTTGCCCTGCACCCCTTGTAGTATTCTCTCCCCCAGCACAGCAGACCCCCTTCCATTCAGCTGCAATTTATCTGTAGAAAACAGATTGTACTCCAATGAAAAATGAACCCAGTGCTCTAAGAACCCAAACCCTTCTGTCCTACACCAAGACTTCAGCCATGCATTTAACTCCCTGAGCTCCCGCTGTCTTTCCTGAGTAGCGCATGGCACCGGCAGTATTCCGGAGAACACAACCTTGGAGGTCCTTCCCTTCAGCTTTGAACCTAGTTCTTTAAAATTATTCTTTAGGATCCTTCACCTACCGTGTATTCTGTCATTGGTTCCACAACAGCTGGGTCATCGCCAGCCCCTCCCAGTAATTTATCCACCCGGTCCACCACATGCCGAACCCTGGTATCAGGGAGACAGCAAACCATTCGGTTGAGGTGGTCCTAGCGGTAAATTATTCTATCCGTCTTCCTGATTATAGAATCCCCTACAACTACTAACTGTCTTTTCCTACCTGCATTACTATTGTTCAGTGGGATAAAGTATCCTGACACATTGTGAAAACTGTTCAGAAATCATTTAAAGAACATGATTAAGAGTGCTGACTTGGCCTCCAAATGCTCCAGATCTTAATACACTCCAGCATATACAAGATGTGCTTAAAAACAAGTCTGATCCACGGTATCCAAACCATGAAACTTACAGGACTTAAAGTGGTTGTCTCACTACCTAGATTCATCTTACCTTAGTCCTGTTCTCTCCATTTCATTTTTGAATTCAGCGTTTACTGGCTTCTACCGGCCTGCAGTGATGAGCTGCTGAGGACACCAGGGGCGACATGTATGAATTCGAATGCGTACTTTTTTTTTATTTGGCGCCGACACTCCAGTTCTAAATAGATATAGAAGAGTGTAGAATACGACAGTATGAAGATTTTTGGCACATTACATAGAGCTTAACGCGCCAAATTTTGTATGGGCATAGAGTGTAATGCGCCAAAAATCTGTCGTATTCTACACTCTCAGAATCTCATAATCCGAGCATTGAAACATTAAGAGGGCGACATGTATGAATTCGAATTCATACTTTTTTTTTTACTTGGTGCCAACACCACAGTTCTAAATAGATATAGAAGAGTGTAGAATACGACAGATTTCTGGCGCATTACATAGAGCTTAGTGCGCCAAGTTTGGCGCATTACACTCTATGCCAATACAAAGTTTGGCGCATTAAGCTCTATGTAATGCGCCAAAAATCTGTCGTATTCTACACTCTTCTATATCTATTTAGAACTGGAGTGTCGGCGCCAAGTTAAAAAAAAGTACGCATTCGAATTCATACATGTCGCCCCAGGTCTGCAGATATACCGACCAGCGCTATCAGCCTATCAGGAGAGATAGAACAGGTCTGTAGCTATAGCAACCTGAGGAGCTGATGCAGCTCATACAAGAGGGGATAGCTAGGAATAGGTAGGACACTGTTAATGGACACATATTGCAAAGTGACTTGTTTTTGCAAGATCTTTAACATAAAAAGCAATCCTTGTAGTGAGACAACCACTTGAAGGGATCTGCTGCTAACGTCTTAGATACCACAGACACCTTCAGAGGTCTTGTAGAGCCTATGTCTAGGGCACGGCTGTTTTGGAGGCATAAGGTGTGTATACTTTCTACAGCCATTGCTGACAGAACTGTACTACATATAAATACCCACAAGAGGGCAGCTGTGCAGAGGGAAATGAAATACTATTCTTGGTGACTTCTAACAAGCTGCTACAGAAGAAAGTTTACAGTATAACAAGTTCTGTAGAACTAAAGCTGTGTTCATGCCGCACTTTTTAAAATTATTTTTACAGAGTTAAAAGATAAATCTTTTTTGTTTATTTAATTTTTTGACAGATTTATTTGCAGTTGTTTTAGATTTATTATTTACAGATGTATTTTACACAATTATAACACATTGGGGGAGATTTATCAATGGTGTCTAACTCTTAGACCCTTAGACTAGACAATCTTTCAATTCACCACAATTATCATAGTGTTAATAAATTTGGCGCAGGTTAAAACTGCCTTTTCTAACTTTATATCAGCAGAGGGTGCCTGTTTTGTGCTGGACACTTAGAAAATGCTGGGCAGCCTGCCTAGTCTAATAGTATGGGTGTCACTAATAGGTTGTAAGCCAGCATGGTGTACCACACGTATCTATATTTATGGCATACTTTTGTTTCGCCTTATTTATATGCAATTGTAGTACTAGCAACCACCTCCCTCATGCCCTGAGGTTGTATGAGTGGTTGTTTCATTGGTTACTTTGCATCTGTGCAATCTCCCCATGCATTATACTGCGGCTTTTCTGCATGCTGGTGTGAATAGGTTTTAAGTTGGTGTGCAGTTTTTCATCTTGCTCTAGCAATTAGCTGCACCTGTGATTTTTTTTCCCAGTTAGCATAAAGACCAGAGTTGCTAGCTTTCTGGGTCCTGTTTAGTTCGGCCATTGTGCTGTGAACAAGCCCCTAAGGAGTGTTTTTAAATTTATATCATCTATAAGTTGGTTTACTCTATTTGGGCGCATGCGAAGGCACAAACCCTTTCATCCCTGTATAAAGACCATGAGCCTTTTGTTGGACGAATTCTGGTGCAACTCCCTCAATTATTACATGGTTCTGAATGGGACTGTTTACAAAAAGTCATAAAGTTGAATTTTTTATTAATTATTACAACATAACCTGTTATTGCAGTTTTGTTGGATTTTTGCAGCCCCTTTTGCCTTAATTCATTTTTATTGGAGGGAAACTATATAATAAAAAATTTGCCCAGCATGTTTGATGCAGCTTTATTCAATGTAATTGTGTTGCAGCCAGTGGTATAGATAGAACTTCTGCTATCGTTTAGTTTGCCACCTCTTTTTACAGATCACACCTGGATCACTCCTCTTTTTACAGGGTCCTCCTCACACTTCAAAATAATAATAATAATAATAATAATAATAATAATAATCACTTAAAAAAATCATGTTTGTTAGTCACCATATTCTAAAAATAAAATCTTTTTTTTACTGGCAATGGAGCTATGTAAGGGCTTTTTATTTACAGAATTAGTTTATGTTTTCATTGGTATCATGTTCGGGAACTTTTTTATTACTTTTTAGTCTATTTTTTGTAAGGCTGGATGAAAAAAGAGTAATTCTGACATGTTTTTTATTTTTATTCATTGTACGGATTAAATAACCATAATAATTTTATAGATTGGATCATAATGGGCGTGACAATACCTGTTATGTGTTCCATCTTTTCAAATAAAGTATTTTTTTACTGTGGAATTATGGGTTTTGGTATTTGTTGTTTTTATGTGTTTTAACTTTTTTAAATTTATTTACTTATTTGTTTGCTTTTTACTTTGCTTAAGTTGTTACTTAGCTACTCCCAGATTAGGTAAGTAGATTTATAGGTCTCCAATAAGTAGGTATCTAGGTCCTCCATTAGGTAAATAGATAGATATATAGTTCCCCCATTTATTAGGTAGGTAGGTATAAATAGCTGCCCTGTTAGATAGGAAAATATCTAGGCCATACCATTGGTAAGTTGCCTCTCATACTGGATAGTATATAACCCCCCAAATAGGTATGTATATAGTCCTCTCCATTAGGCAGGTAGTTATGCAGTTCCACTCCCACCCTTAGGTTGGTAGGTAGACACCCAGTAGATAAATATATAGGCCCCTGTAGGTAGGTAGAACCTCTGTGGGTATATAGAGCCCCCTGTAGGTAGATACATGGGTCCTCTGATTGTTAGAAAAAGAAATACAAAAAAAAAGATACTCGCTTCTTTGTGTTCCCCCACCAGGAACTTGTGCCCGGCGTGGGGGCGTGACGTCATCCCAGCGCTGTTGGCGATATGTTTCTTCTAGTGTCTCTTAGGTCTAGGCTAGGAGGCTTTTGGTCTTGGAGACACAGCGGTGCAAGAGGTGTGATAACATTGGTATATCACGCCGTCTGAATCCCTTACTACTGTGGGCTATACGCTTTGCCTGCAGCCCACAGTAGTCGGTGGCCATTCTGAGTCCACAGCAGTATCTGTGTCAGCCTGGGACCCACTGAAAGATCCTTCGGTTCTCTGGTGGGCCAGACTTACACTGGATATTACCTCTATAATCATCTTGGTAGTACATTTGCTTTGTGCAAACCCAGAATAACATTGCTTGATTTCTTACACTGCGGCTTAGTAGTAATGGTGGAATTTACTTACCCAGCTTCATGGTGTGTCCTGAAGAATACAAGTTTTATTTACTAAAACCACATTAGTTTTCCTATGTGTTATTTTCATCTTCAAGTTAGAACTTACAGTATGTGCATGATGGAAATATAGAGTCGTAAAGGTTGTGAATTTCCATGATCAGTAAGTCAGTGTTTGTTTTAAGGCTGCTCTGTGTACTTTTATTAGCCACCATGGAAAGTGTGAGCAGATTTCGCTTTCCTTCTATTGTACAGCATACATTCTACATGAAGCAAACAGGGTACATTACTCCTTTTTTTCAGTAAGAATTATCATGTGTTACTTTACAGCAGGAAATACTTGTGTGTTGTGGTCGTGGTAGGTGGGTTGGATTTGGTTGATGTGCACAGACTATAATTTCTTATAGATTTTCCCCCACTCATTTACCTTCTCACACTTTACTTAACCCCCAACAATGACTGTTCTAGCTTTTATGGTAATATTTAAATACAATATGATATAGAATGTCACATTAGAGACTTAAGAGAATATCAGATTACCTATTGTTTAAATCCTGTTTTAATGTTAAACATATTTTTTTTAGATTTTTTTTTCTTCTAATTTTCTGTTACTATCTATGTTTTAAACAAATCCTGCAGTTCTCACCTGTTCTGTTCTGTAGAAAGCACATCTTTAGTGTAACAACACTGGGGAACTCAAAACAACAACTATCAACACAATAAGTGCATGGTTTGGTGGAGATTTGAACACGTGTACACTCTAGGAGCGAAAGAGTAACAACAATAAACGTCCTAGCTAACTGTCCTTATCCCATTCCTTAAAAACTCACCCTATGGGCATGTCCCCACGGCACCGGTTGGCAGTTGTTTTTTCAGACGTTTTGGGTTTTTGCAGACCGTCTTAAAAACCGGCCGCAAACTAACACACCGGGCCGCTATGGAAAACCGGCGCAGCAATCCCCACTGCACAGGTTTTCTGCCCGGCGGTTTTTCAAACTGTCAGCCGTCCGAAAAACATTGAACATGTTTTCGGACGGAATATGAACATATCAATGTGAAGGGGGGTGGGGGGGCTTTTCTCCGCTCATCGCAGAGAAAAGCCATCCCCCGGCGGCCGTGGGGACGGCACTAAAACAGGACAAATACCGGTCAGATAAACCGACCGATATTTGTCCTTTGCCGTGGGGACGCACCCTATGACTTCATCTAACACCAGAACCTCCATTCCTGCCATCACTCTAGCACATTTCCTTTAAATAAATAAATTCTCTGAGCAAAAAATGACCCTAATACAGCACATTGCTTAGGACCCACTGATACTTGGGTAGTGCCCAACAGAAAATAGACAAACACCATGCCGATAATTTTTAAAAGCAAGAAAGTCCATAACTAGACCAACTAGGGAGATACAAGAAGCTAGATACCAAATTCCACCCAGCTGACCAACACTGGATAAAACAACCTACCACAACAGAAGTAGACAGGATCCTACCTATAATCTGCACAAAGTGCCCTATTCAGCTGAACTATATAGCCTCCTAACAAGCTCAGATGCGAAACCCAGGTAGCTAACAAGCAAGGATCCTGACCATAAGACAGACATATCACAGACTCCTGCTTGCCTAATGAGTAGGAGAGAAGGAAATTGCAGGTGAATTCCTGCCATTCATAACACTCAGCAGTTTCTTCATTATTATCAAATGTGTGACTACAAAGAAAGGTAACACCTATACATAGATATTGCAAGATCCAACGTTCATAATAGATAATGGTCATAGTTCACCTCCTGACAATCCACACACAGGTCATGGATTTAGGTTCCTGTGGACAGGTCACATAACAAGCGTAGAAAACTCTCCCATAGAAGTCAATGAGTCAGGTTCTGGTAACAGGAACTTATGTCCATGTAGTTGCAGTAAAGCATCTCTCTAAATGCTGTTAAAATCAGCTCAAGCAAGAAGGCTGGTCCGTAATCATAGTAAGAAAACCAAATTAAAAAAAATCAGAAAATAAAAACAGCTGTGAAGAAAAAGGTTGTATCAGTATCTGTTTTATTAGTGATACAATCCAATGAAAGAAACAGAATAGATTAATTATAGTATAGAAATGTGTGGTGGATCGGGCCGAAGAGGCAGAGGAGAGGGCGGGAGTTGTAGTAGCCCTGGAACCCACTGCTCTGGTCGCGGCAGCTATAAAGCTCAGGACCTCGCCTTTCATGCTTCTCTAGCACCAGCACCAGTGAAGAGGGGGTCTGCACTTTAAGATATTTGTGGTAGTTGTTCCTCCGAGGCACACTCTCATAGTGGTCTCTCCCTCAACTGCCTACGGTAGGTGGCATGTGAGGTGCAGAATAAGCAGGCAGGAGACAATGGGTTAACGTTTCAACAGCAGCAGAGGCCTCCTTTACTTTCCTTGGCAAGATGTTAGACACACGGCAATGGATTGCATTCAAAGTTACACTTCTTCTCACTCAGTCCAAGCCACACAGTGAACTAATGACAGGAACAGTGAGTCTCCAACCAATAAAGTCCATTATGTGCGATTTCCAGCAGACAAACATGGAGCTCCCCTTCACTACCATGTGCTCTGGACAATCCTAGGAAGTTGGGGTATTGGGCCAGGCCAGAGGTTTAACTGGGTCCTAAAGGCTACGAGGTCTGGTGGGACTAGGGTTACCTCGCAAAATCCAGAGAATCCAAAGTTCTGTGAGCCCAGCTGAGACTTTCTTCTGTGGGATAATCCTTTCCTCACTCACTGGATCCACTCCCATGCGGCCAGGGAATTGAAGGGTTAAAGCTGCACCTTGCGCCCAGGAGCAGGATGGTCTGTGTTAGGGTAGCATGATGGATTGCACCTCTGACAGCTGCAGATGATGATGACACTAATAACCCAAAGGGTACTTTCACACAGAGCATTTTTGGTGCATTTTAGATGTGTTTTTTGTGCAGAAATGTAAAGCATTAATTGCTGTGCCTTTCTGCACAAAAACGCATCCAGAAATGCTCCATGTAAAGCACCCAATTTGAACATGCTTTGGCCTTTAACTCCTCTCTCACCCCTGCGGCCTAGTGTCAACACAAAATATAACCCTCACCTGACACTATAACCACCTGACCACTATGTATCGACCCATATCCCCCTACTCCATCTATCACTATATAAATTTTTTGTACAGGGGGGAAATTTGGGTAGGGAGGGGAGGAAAGTGAGATCAAAGATGTTTGTGTGGTCAATTTGCGGGGACGAGGCCGAGGAAGTCATCAGGGCCCCTCGGAAAGGGAAGGGAGAAAGGGAACATTCCCAACGAAAAGGGGAAAACAACACCTGTGATCACTAAAAATTTGATTTTACGTAACACTAATATGTCGCAAAAATTTTTGGGGGAAACAACCCCCCCCTACCCCCCCCCCCCCCCATATGGTCACTGTATTTCAGGGGAATTTTTTTTGGTTTAGTATGTATTTGGTTATTTCGGATCAGAATGGCTGTATTATTCAGTCACAATGGGTGGTGATATTTGTTGGTATGGTGTGGTTGGTATTATTCAGTCACTATGTGGTGGTGTTTATGGGGGTCTAGGTTTTTTTGAGGTATTTTTTCAGTACATGGGGTGGTGATATGGGTCATGGTGTGCTGGTATTAAATTCGTCACTATGTGGGGGTGATATGGGCATGGTGTGGTGGTATTTTTCAGTCACTTATGAGGTATTAGGGTCATGATGTACAGATTTTTGATGTTTGTATTGTGGTATTGAAAATATTAGTCTCTGTTTGGTCAGAAACAGTATGAGGATATTTGCCCCTTGTACAGCAGTATATGTGGTCACTGTAAACTTTATATGCGGTATCACCATAGAACTTTGCCCCTTAAAGCTATTTGTAGTATTTTTTAAAATTACTGACATTACTTTATATAATACATTTTTACAAAACCCTAGTGGCCCCGTTTGTGTTGCCGCGGGTCTGCTGGAGGTGTGGTCATGATTTTGTTCGTGGGTGGGGTTTAAAGGGGCATTCCCGGAGTGACAAATTTATTACTTTTACTGAATAAAAAAATTTAGTATAAAACCAATTTTACCCCCATACAGCGTACATTATTTTATATAAATCATTTTTACAGACCCAGTGGCGACACGTTGGTTGGCTGGTCTGCGGAGGTGCGGGCATATTTTGTTTGGTGGGGTGGGGTTTAGAGGCACCATGTATTACCCCATACTTAGCCCCATTAGGGTAGATGCCCAGTTTTTACCCAAGCTTCAGACTGTAATTTCCCCATACAGTGACCATTTAGGGGTAGATACCATTTTACACGGGCTTTGCAGACTTTAAAAAGGATTTTTGTGCATTTACACCCAGGGACTAAAGGGTAACTTTTTTCTCTGATGAGTCTTCACATTCCCCCTTTTTTTTTTGCATCCGTCCAGCCCCCATGATGATTCTCCCCCACCAACTTTGCCCTGAAAATTTTGGGACCAAATATCCAGAATTCACATTTCCAACACCTCCCTGACTTTCCTACACCTATGTAAAAAATTTCGGGTGGGAGAGCAGGTACGGGCCATACTTAAAGGCAAAGTTTCTAGGGGGGTGGGAGAAACAGATACTAATCCCTGGAGATGGCACGGGGTTTTGGCCTGACCCCTCAAATCAATTACCAGGTGGTAGGTAGAGGCTTCTGGGAAGTGGGTACGCGGGCCTCAGGAGGTAAAAGATAAGGCCCTAAGTGGTTGGTAAGGGCCCGGTAGTTAAGTAGGTAAGGGAAGGGGGGTTTGTAACCCCCGGGAGGTTGGTATGCCCCATTGGGGAGGTTTTACTCCACAAAGGGAGGCGCGAGGCCCAGGGAAAGGTTGGTAAGCCTCAGGAACAGGGCCGGCTGGGGAAAAAAAATCGCCCTGGGACAGAGCCCCCCCCCAGCCCAAAATACAACATCACTAAAAAAAAGTCCCTGTTCTCGACCTCGCCACTTTTTTAAAAAAATACACTTTTAAAGGTGCTTTCATACGGAGTGCTTTGGGTGCGTTTTTTAAATGTTTTTGGTGTGTTTTTGTGCAGAAAGGCAGAGCAGTTAATGCTGTACATTTCTGCACAAAAAAACGTTCTGTGTGAAAGCACCTAAACACTAGCAGGAATGAAAATGTGGTGCAGATAAACCCCTCATTGCAGAGTCAAAAATGTGCATTTGTTACAAATTTAAAAAGGGAAAACCTACCTGCCTTATTAAGCACCAATATAACCTACAACACCCCCCAATCAATCACCCGAAAATCAGGTCCCCCTCACATGAATACAGCACTGATTCAACACAGAAGAAAATTACCCCTGACATCAGGACTCACGGAGCCATCTCTATGGAGTTGTTTTTTTCTCCTTTTCTTCTCCCCCTGACCCAAACCTCCATGTTCTTCCCTATGAAATCGTTCCTTTTTTCCCTTTTTTCCTCGTACGTACAGCATTCAATTTTTTTCTTCTCCCTTTACTACTCGCCTGTAGAATTTACCCACAATTCATCTTAGACTTTCTCTTTTCCAGCACTTTCCCATCAAAATTTCCCCATCCCCTAGAGCTCCAAATAGTAATAGTGCCCTTTTGGTGCCCTAAAAAGTAAATTTTTTTGAGATTTTGGTTTACAAAATTTTATCAAAAGATTTTAAGCTGCCCCCGCTTTTAAATGATCTCAAAAGGGCAGTCCTATGCTTCTTTACCTCCGTTGGGGCAACGGCCTCTCCCCGGGTCAACCGACCTCCTTATTTCAGAGAGAAAAAAAAAAAAACACCCAACCCCGCAAGCTGCCCTTTTATACCGCCTGTAGAGTGGGGGGGGACAGAAACCCCAAAAGGAAAACACCCCTTCCTTCCCCTTAGGGTTTAAAAACATGTTCACCCAAATAATAAGATTTTCTGCAACCAAAGACATTTATTTTAAACCCATATGGGAAGGAAGGGGTGCTTTCCCTTTTGGGGTTTTTGTCCCCCCCCTCTCTAGCTTTCATAAAAGGGGAGTGGGGGTTGGGTGTTTTTTATTTTTTCTCTCGATAATGGAGGTCAGTTTACCCGTGAAGGCCGATTGGCCCCGATTGAGAGGTAAAAAAAGCGTAGGCTGCCCGATTTTTAGATCACGGAAAGTCGGGGCAGCTTAAACATCTTTGATCAAAAATTGAACGAGAGTCCAAAGTTTTTTTATGTATGATGATAGCATAAAACTTCTTTAGGGATTTCCATGTAGTGTATTGCCCTTTTTTGCAGTAGTGTCCCCTGGCGGCGGGGCTGGTGTGTAATGTAAATTACATTGTGCGCACCCCGCCAGGCCCCAGTTTGCATACGTTTTTTTTGAAATTTTTTGTGTGCAGAAACATACTTATCCTTGGTGTACTTGATTTTAACCTTTGGGAAAGGGAAAGGGGTTTTCTTCCCCTTTTTGGGGTTTTTGTCCCCGCCCCCTCACAAGCTATCTAAGAAGGGCACTTGCAGGTTGGGGGTTTTTTATTTTTTTTTTCTCTGAATAATGGAGGTCTTGACCCATGAGAGGGCCCGACCCGGGGGCCCAAAAGAAAAGGGAAAGATAGCTAGACTGCCCGATTTTGGAAACACGTTAAAAAGGGGGGCAGCTTAAACATCTTTTGATCAAAATATGTGAAACGAGTCTCAATGTTTTTTCATGTATGATAGATGCATAAATGCTACACAGGTAATTGTAACCCAAACAGCGTTTGCTGAACCCTAAGGAATTAGGAAATTAAAAAATGTCAGGAGAAGTGGCATTGATAAATAGTGTAGAACTCAATTTAGGTAGTAAAACACAGGCCTATCCTTGGTAAGTAGCAGGGCTATCCCCTGTAATTAGCCAGGTAGGTAGGACAGCCCCAGTAACTTAGATCTGGATAGTTGGGGCTGCCCCCCACTAATTAGCCAGGTAGATGGGCTGGCCCAAGTAACTAGCCAGGTACTCAGGGCTGCCCCAAGTAACTAGTTAGGTGATAGGGGCTGCCCCCAGTAATAGCCCAGGTAGCTAGGGCTTGCTACCAGTACACAAGTAGGTAGCTGGGGCTGCACCCAGTAACAAGCCAGGTAGCTAGGGTTGCCCCCAGTAACTAGCCAGGTAGCTAGGGCTGCCCCAGTAATTAGCTCAGGTAGCTGGGGCTACCACGCAGTAATTAGCCAGGTAAGTGGTGCTGCCATCAGTAACTAGCCTGGACAAGCTAGGTCCTGCCACCAAGTAACTAGCAAGGTAGTAGCTAGGGCTGCCCAACCAGTAGTAACGTGCACTAGGTAGCTAGGGCTGACCACATAACTAGCAAGGTAGCTGGAGATTGCACCGAGTAACTAGCTTGGTAGCTAGGGCTGCCCCCCAGTAATTAGACAGGTAGGCTGGTGCTCCCCAGAGTTAATTAGCCAGGTAGCTAGGGCTGCCCCCATGTCAACTAGCCTGGAAGCTAGGGCTGCCCCCAGTAACAAGCCAGATGCTTAGGGCTGTCCCCAGTAACCAGCCAGATAGCTAAGGGCTAGCCCCCAGTAAACTAGCCAGGTTGATAGGTGCCCCCAGTAACAAGCCAGGTAACTGGGGCTGCCGTAAGTAACTAGCCTGGTAGATAGGGCTTCAAGTCAGGTACAGAAGGTAGTAGGACTGACCCCAAGTAATAAGCCCAGATAGCTAGGGCTGCCCCAGTAATTTAGCCAGTAGCAAAGGCTGCCCCCAGTAACACGCAAGGTAGCTGGGGCTGCCCCCTTAACAGCAGGTAGATGGGGCTGCCCCAAGTAACAAAGCCAGGTAGCTCGGGCTGCCCCCAGTAACAAGCCAGGTAGTTGGGGCTGCCCCAAGTAACAATCTCCAGTAGCTGGGGCTGCCCCATTTAACTAGCACGGTAGTTACGGTCTTTTCTCCCCCTCCCACCCCCACCCCCCCCGTAATAGCCTGGTAAGTTGCTTAGGCTGCCCCCAGTAACTAGCCAGGATGCTAGGGCTACCCTCAGTATAAGCCAGATAGGCTTGTGGCTGTCCCGCAGTAGCTAGTCAGGTAGCGTTTAGGGCCTCTCCCCCAAGTAAAATGCCAGGTAGCCTGGGGTGCCCCCAGTAACTAGCCTGGTAGATAGGGCGCCGACCAGTAAACAGCAGTTAGCTAGGGCTTGCCCCCTGTAACTTAGCCAGATTGTAGGGCTTGCCCCAGTAACAAGTCAGGTATGCTGGGCTGCTCCCAGTAAACAAGTCAGGTAGCTGGGGCTGCACCTAACTCCTTAAACCAACTCACCCCCCCCGGCCAGGTAGTAGGGCTGACCCCCAGTAACTAGCCTGGTAGCTAGGCTTGCCCCCTGGAAATAAGCCAGTAGCTGGGGCTACCCCCAAGTTTATTAGCCAGGTAGATGGTGCTGCCCCAAAGTAACTACCAGGTAGCTAGGGCTGCCTCACAAGTAACTATCCAGGTAGCTGGGGCTGCCCCCATTAACTTGCCAGGTAGCTAGGCTGCCCCCAGTATCAAGTTTGGTATGGTGGGGCTGTCCAGTAACTAGGCAGGTAAGTACGGGGCTGCCACCCAGTAATAGCCAGGTAGACTAGGGCTGCCCCCGTAATAAGAAAGGTAGGCGGGGCTACTCCCAGGTATTAGCCCAGGTAAGCTGGGGCTGCCCCATCAAGTAATCTAGCCAGTAGCTAGGCTGCCCCAAGTAAATAGCTCAGGTAGCTTGGGCTTCCCCAGTATTAGCCAGGTAGATGGGCTTCCCCCAGTATTTACAGGTAACTTGAGGGCTGCCCCCAGTCAACTAGCAGGAAGCCTAGGGCTGCCCCCAGTAAACTAGCCAGGAAGCTAGGGCTGTGCCCCCAGTAACTAGCCAGGTAGCTAGGGCTTCCCCCAGTAACTAGCCAGGTAGCTAGGGCTACCCCCAGTAACAAGCCAGCTAGCTGGGGCTGCCCCAAGTAACAAGCCAGATAGCTAGGGCTGTGTCCAGTACCTGACCAGGTAGCTAGGGCTGCGCCCAGTAACTAGCCAGGAAGATAGGGCTGTGTCCAGTAACAAGCCAGACAGCTAGGGCTGCCCCCTGTAATTAGCCAGGTAGCAAAGACTGCCCCCAGTAACACGCCAGGTAGCTGGGGCTGCCCCCAGTAACAAGCCAGGTAGCTGGGGCTGCCCCAAGTAACAAGCCAGGTAGCTAGGGCTGCCCCAATTTACTAGAAAAGGTAGCTACGGCTGCCCACCATAATAGCAGGTGCTAGGGCTGCCTCTCAGACAAATAGTCAGGTAGCTGGGGCTTGCACCCAGTATATAGCCAGGAAGCTAGGGCTGCCCCAGTAACAAGTCCAGATGGCTAGGGCTGCCCCCGTAACTAGCCAAGGTAGATTGGGGCTCCCCCAGTAACATGCCAGGTTGATGGGCTGCACATTGTGAACTAGACAGGTTGTAGATAGGGGCTGCCCCCAGTAATAGCCTGGTAGCTTGGGCTGCCCCAGTAAATAGCCAGGTAGTAGGCTGCCTCCAGAGTAAAACAAGTCAGAGCTGGGGGCATGCCGCCCAGTAACAAGTTAGGTAGCTGTGGATGCCCCCAGTAACTAGCAGGTAGCTATAGGCTGCCAACCTCGCAGAACTAGCAGCGTAGTTAGGGCTGCCCCCGTAATAAGCCAGTAGCTGGGGCTACTCCAGTTAATTAGACAGGCTAGATGGGGTTGCCCCAAGTAAACTCATCCAGGAGCTGGGGCTGCCCAAGTCAACTAAGCCAGGTAGCTAGGCTGCCCCCAGTAGTTAAACTAGCCACGGTAGGTAGGGCTTCTCCCCAGTAACTAGCAAGGTAGCTAGGGCTTCTCCAGTAACTAGACAGGTTGTAGGGCTTCTTCCAGTAACTAGCCAGTAGCTAGGCGTAACCCCAGTTACAAAGCAGGTAAAATGGGGCTACCCCAGTACTAAGCCAAGTAACTGGGGCTGCCCCAAGTAACAAGCCAGGTTGCTGGGGCTGCCCCAAGTAACTAGCCAGATAGCTAGGGCTGTGCCCAGTACCTGTCCAGATAGCTAGGCCTGCCCCAGTAACTAGCCAGGTAGCTAGGGCTGCCCCCAGTAACGAGCCAGATAGCTAGGGCTGCCCCCGTAACAAGCCACATAGCTAGGGCTGCGCCCTCAGTAATTAGCCAGGTAGTCTAAGGCTGCCCCCAGTAACTAGCCCAGGTCGATACGGCTGCCTCCCAGTAAACTAGAAGGTAGCTATGGCTGCCCTAAGCTATACAAGCCAGATCGCTAGGGCTGCCCCCAGTATCAAGCCAGATATCTAGGGCTGCCCCCCAGTAACTAGCCAGATAGCAATGGCTGCCCCCCAGTAACTAGCCAGATAGCTAGGGCTGCCCCCAGTAAATTGCCAGGTCAGTAGGGCGTGCCCCCCTCAGTAACTAGCCAGGTAGCTAGGGCTGCCCCACAGAAAAACTAGCCAGGTTGGCTCGGGGAATGACCAGTTAACAAGCCAGTAGTGGGGCTGCCCCCAATTAACTAGCAAGGTAGCTAGGCTGCCCCGTTACTAGCCAGCGTAGCTAGGGCTGCCCCCAGTAACTAGCCAGGTAGCTAGGGCTGCCCCCAGTAACAAGCCAGGTAGTTGGGGCTGCCCCAGGTAACTAGCCAGATAGATAGGATTGCCCCCAGTAACTAGCCAGATAGCAAGGGCTGCCCCCCAGTAACTAGCCAGATAGCTAGGGCTGCCCCCAGTAACTAGCCAGGTAGCTAGCGCTGCCCCCAGTAATTAGCCAGGTAATAGGGCCAGAGCTAGTTAATGGGGCCAGGGCCAGTTTGCCAGGGAATGGGGCCAGATAGCCAGGTATTAGGGCCAGGGCCAGTTAGCCAGGTAATAGGGCCAGGGCCAGTTAGCCAGGAAATAGGGCCAGGGCCAGTTAGCCAGGTAATGGGGCCAGGGCCAGTTAGCCAGGTAATGTTGGCAGGGCCAGTTAGCCAGGTTAATGGGGCCAGGGCCAGTTAGCCAGGTAATGGGGCCTGTTAGCCAGCTAATTGGGGCCTGGGCCGTTAGTAGGTATGACGGACAGGCACAGATAATGGGGTCAGTAATTAGTTTAAAAAAAAAAATATAAAAATAATACTTACCTGCGTTCCCTCTTCTCTCCTCGCTACTGGCAGCCGTGTGCGGCCTGTGAAGCAGGTGCACTATGATGTCATCACATTGTGCGCCTGCCCCACGGACTCCTTGGGCCTGTCAGCCCCCTGGCACAGGGGTCCGGTCGCACGTGCGACCGTTGTGGCCCCGGTAGCTGCGCCGGCACTCGGGTCCCAGCTCGGGGGAGAACACCAGTCTCTACCCGAGCGGGCTCTACGAGCCAACGCTGCGGCCCGGACCCCAGCGGCCCACCAGGCAGGCACCTGGTTTGCCCTATGGGCAGTCCTGGCCTGCTCAGGAAGGAAGATTGATAGACCTAAGTTAGGTAGGTCGGCCACCAGGTATGTAAGCCCCAGTTAGGTAGGTAAATAGGCCCCAAATTTCAGGGTAGTATTTGGCCGTGAGTTGTATGCAGGTTACTTTTGCCACATTCATTATGCAAGGATTATGTGAAGTCTTTGGACATGTCATGTCCTGTGGGACATATCACTTTGTCATACCCCTAAAACCTTTCACTGCTTCATAAGATGTTGGTCATATCGTGATCCACAAGTTGATACAAGCAGGGCTGGAATTAAACATATTCCTGTGCCATAGGCAATAAGGCACATGCACCCTCCAATGGAAACATTCAGCCCACTTCCATTCCTACCGTACGTCCCTTTTTCGCTTGGAAATTATATGCGCCTTAGGCGGTCGGCCTTCACTTCGTCTACCGTCATCCACAACCTGGACATAAGCACTTACCATTATCACCAGATAATTCAGGAAGGATTTTGGAGTGATCTGGAGATTTTAACAAAATCTAAAAATGGGCCCAAAAAAAAAGACAAACTTTCCCCAAGGCCCTGTCGCGGAAACAAAACCCAATTTTGGGGTTTCAAAAAATGATTTTTTTTTTTTAACAATTTTTTTTTTTTTTAAAAGTATTTAAAACAAAAGCAAATTTTAAAATTTTACTGTTCCCATTTCATTTTCGATCTGCAAAATCAGTATGGGGGTTTTTCCAATTCCTTAAAAAAAACCCTCCCCAAAAAGGTGGGAAAGGGGGGCAAAAAATGGAGAAAGAAAATATAAAAATTTAATAATAATCTTTATTTATAAAGTCCCAAACCCATATTCCCGGGCATTTTTACAATTTAGGGGTAAACGAAACAGGCATTACAATTAAAAAAAAATTTTACAAATGAGAACGGGGTTTGGGACCCTGTCGCGAGAGCTTACAATCTATTTTTGGTGAGGGGTTTAGAAAAAGGGTTAAAAAGGTGCAAGGTTTAAAAAGGGCCCAGCCATTTTTCAAAAATAGGGGGTTTGGTTTACAAAAAACAGTACTTATATACAGATAAGTCCCTTGTGAGTCCCCTGTGTAGGGAGTGAAAAATTGTGTGTGAACCCGCAAGGGATTTTGGTGGGCCCAGGTTAAAGATGTTTTCTCAGGGCCCTTTTAAAAACTATGGGGAGTTGGGGGAATGTGCCGGATCCCCCGGGGGTACTTGTTCCGGGAAAATTGGCGCCGCACATGTGAAATCTTGGGACGGGAAAGGGAGGTTCGAATAAATTGGGAAAATGTAGTTGATTTTCATCACAGAGGGGAGAGAAAAGGGGTTAGGGTGGTAGCAGAGATAGGGGGGAAAAAGTGGGGGAAGAAGCAACCCCTGTGAAAAAAAAATCAATTTTCCCTTTTTAAAAATTTCCCTGTTCTAGGCCCAGGATTTGTCCCCGGTTGGGTCCCCGACCCAGGGGTTTCATGTGTCCCTGACCCAGTCATAGCCCTCAGTGGTCACTTTGATGTTCAAAACAAGAAGAGACTGCTAAGGCCTGGGGCCACTAAAGTGATGTAACCCGCCCGGGGCAGTACGGAAACAAAAACAAGGGTGGATTTGAAGAGGGTTTGTTTTTTTTTTTTATTTTTGCTCAAGATGGCACACATGCAAGCTTGTTTTGAAGATGCCAATGAAACATCTGGATAAATTCGGGTGATTGATGGGAAAAGGTGCGTGGTCAGATGAGACAAAATTGAGCTTTTTTTTGGAAATTTAACTCAATTTCGTGGTGTTTGGAGGAAGAAAAAATCTGCTATGACCCAAAGAAAACCGCCCCCACTGTCAAGCACCCGGGTGGAAACTTTGTGTTTTTGGGGGGGTTTTTTTCTCTGTAAGGGCACGGGGACTATTTTCATCGCATCTTTTTAGGAGAATGGATGGACCCTTTGTACCAAAAAATTTTCCTGAGTGACAACCTCCTTCCCTCCCCCGGGGAACAAAAAAAAATAGGTCTTTGCCGGGGGTCTTATAGCAAACAATGCCCCAAAAAACAAAACAGAAAAAGGAAAAAAAAAGGGTGGCTAAAAAAGAACACTTTAAAGGGCCCATGGAGGGGCCTTTAGCCGGGTCCCAGACCTTTACCCCTGGAAAACTTATGGGGGGAAAATTAAAACCCTGATTTTGAAAGCGACAGCCTCAAAATCTTAATGATTTAAAAGGTGATCTGAAAGGGGGAAAGGGGGGCCCCAAAATTCCTCCTGCCCATGTGAAAAAACTTCATCTTCAACTAAAAAAAACATTGACTGCGGTGTTGCCAAAAAGGGGGTTTTGCCCCCAAAGGGATTAAGTCTTTTTTTCCAATGGACCCAAAATATTATTTCTCAGTGCAAAATGAAAATTTAAATTAATATCATTTTTTTAAATGTGTTTTTCCTGGTTTTTATTTTGGATATTCATTTTCTCAATGTTAAAAAAAACCCTCCCCCTTAAAAATTTTTATAAAACGTTCATGTCTTTGTCATTTGATAAATTTACTTAATTAAAAAGGGGTTTAAAATAATTATTTCCCCTTTCATTTTAATGCCCCCTTAGAAAAATAACACCTTCAACTTCAAGCCCCCAAAAAAAATTAAATAAAAAAAAACCCCAAGTCACGGGGAAAAATTTTTTAAATTTATTATTATTAAATAAAAAAAAAGGTAAAACCCAATTTTTTCCCGGGCACCCTCAGGATTTTTTTTTTTCCATTTTATATAAAATATCTAAAAATAACAGGGATTTTAAAAAAATTGAAAACACTAATGATTTCCAAAAAACATCCATTGTGAGATATTTTTTAACTGATGTGATAAAGATATGGGAAGTTGGCAACAAATTTAAAACACCGGTCACATTAAAACCCCGTTTCCCCTGCCCTTGGTTACTCATGCTTATCCAAGGTGTTGGTGTGCAGGCAAAAACCCTGGGGAACTAAGAAAAGAAAAAACAAAAGTGTGAGGAGATCATAAGAGAAGACAAGGCTGGGGGTGTAAGGGGGACGGGCGGGGTAGAGACAAAAAATGTAAAACCCAAATGAGTGCCCCAATTTTAAGACAGACACAAGAATCCAAAATCCTACAAATGAGAGTTTACAGCCGGGTAGGGCCCCCGGATAAACCCCAACAAAAGGGAGTCCCAATCTGAAACCCCCCCACAACAAAGAAAATTGGGCCCCCCATAACAAGTACTGGGGAAATTTGCAAACCCAGTATGGGGAGGCTGTAATGATCAAAAACCCTATCCCTTCCCTGGAGGGGCCCGGTTTTCTTTTTTTCCCTTGTTGCGGATGGTTTAAAATAAAAATGTAAATGAGATATAAAATATTATATTCCAGCAATTAATAACAAATCATATTAACGGGGCCCACAGACAATAATTGGGTTAGGGCCCTACTCGCCACTTACTTTCTTCTTTTGGGTGGCCCCCTTGCAAATATTGTGCTCCCCCGGGGTCACCCCCTTTTGGTTACGGAAACTAAAAAGGGGAAAAAATCATAGAAAAATTTAGTTACACCCTTAATTAGAAAAAAGTAGTCAATCTTTTTTATATAAATATGTATAAACATTTGTTATAATCGCACATTTTTTTGGGCCCTTTCCACTTCCCCTTTCTTGTTCTTTCCTCCTCTTTTTTTCCCCTTGTTCTTTCTTTTTCCTCTTTTTTTAAAATTTCCCTTGTTCTTTTCCCCCCTCTTTTCTCCTTCCCCCCCGTCTTCTTTTTTTGGCATAAGAGATAAAACCCCATATACCAATAATTTAAAATTTTTTTATAATTCATGAGAACATGAATAGGAAGAGCTCTTTTTTACAGATGGCGGGAATTAGGGGGAAAGAAGTGGTTCTGTACCCTGGGGAGGGTCTCAGGTCCCCCAAGGGTTGTGGGTCACTGGGGCCCCGCCATAAAAACCCCTCTGTGTTTTTTTTATAAACTTACATGATTGCATCTTCCCGGCGGGCGCCTTCTTAATGTTCCCTTTCCCACAAATTAAGCAAAGTTCTAGTTACCTGGAAGCCCTGGAACAAGATAAACCCCAGAAACCCCCTCAGGGCCCTCTGAAAAGTACAATTTGGGCTACCCGGATTTGCCCCTTTTTTATAGTAGGTTTTTTAGCTGTAGTACCCAAAAAAATAGGGATATTTTTTTGTCTTTAAAAATTTGGTTTATTTAATTTTATTGTTTCCCCCCACATAAAACAAGGTCTCCCGCAGCCAGTTTAGGTTGCTGAAATGTGGGGGAGGCAAAAAAGAAAACAAAGGTTTCCAAAAAACCCATTAACATGGATTAATATAAAGTAAAGGCTCCCCGCTTTTTGGGGGGCTGCTCCCCTAAATCCAAAAACAAAAAAAACTGATTCCTTACAAAAACGGGGGATAAATTTTAAAAATTACCGTTTTGGTGGCCCGGGGGCCCTTGTTTCTTTCCCCTTTACAACTAATGGGGAAAATAAAATGACAAACATTACTTAGACAGGTCCCTTTGAAATTCTTACTAACATGGGAAAAAATACATTCCACAGTGGTACAAAATTTTCCCGGTATCCAATCAGGTCAAGGGTTTTCAATGTTTTTTTAAAACACACTTTTTGCCTTTGGCTAATACAAAACACAGTGGCACACTAAAAAAAAATAAAATAAAAACCCCAAGGTATGTAGGAAAAAATTGGAAAAAGCAAATTTCTGCTAAGGAAAATATGGAAAAAAACCCGGGGCCTTTGTTTACAGTTTTTGATCAAAGATTTATTAAAACTCACCCCCCAAAACGTCAAGGGGTTCCCAGAGCAGGTGAGTCCCCACACTAAAAAATGTTACCCCCCCCTTTCTAGGAGTCCATTCAGGGCTGCCCCTTCCCCCGGAGGGTAGGGAAAAATTACAATTGAATTAAACCTGCACTGGTTTAAAAAAAGGCGATGAAATAAGAAGCCCAATTTAGATTTTTTTTTCCCTCTCTTTAAAAACAAAAAACGTAAAAGGCTGTTTTCACAAACTAAAATATACTTTAAAAGTTTTAAACATAGGTGCACACTGAAAAGGCAAAAAAGCCCTCATCTAAAAACAAATCACAGTGGCACACTAAAGACTAAGTAAAACCCAAGGTAATAGGAATATTGGGAAAAGCTTTCTGTTTTCCCCCTTTTTTTTTAGTGTGCACCGCCTATTCGTTTTGTGTCCTTTTTTGAGAGATGGCAATTCATTGGCTTTTCTGCACCCCAGTCGCCCCCTTTTAAACCAGTGCAGGGTAATTCAATTTTAAGGGTTCCCATTTTCCCCCTGGGGGAAGTGGCAGTCTGGGAAAGGATTTCCCGGCAAGGGGGAAAAATGGGTTTTTGTGTAAAAAAAGGGCTCACCTGCTCTGGGTTTCCCCCTTTAGTTTTTGGGAGGGGAGAATACAATTTTTTGATCAAAACCCGTAAACTAAGATCCCAGGGGGTTTTTATATTTTCCTTTGCCTTTAAAGCATTTTTCCCAAAATTTTCCCTTTTACCTTGAGGGTTTTCCCTTTGTCTTTAGTGTGCCACTGTGATTTGTTTAGATGTATGCTATTGCCTTTTCAGTGTGCAAATATGCTTTGTTTTTCAAGTATAAATTTTTGATGTGCACAGCCTATTTAAAGTTTTGTGTCTATTTGAGGATGGGGAATTCATGGCTTCTTTCACTCAGTCGCCTTTTTAAACCCGTTTAGGTTTAAATTTAATTTTAAGTTCCTATCACTCCTGGGGGAAGTGGGAGTTGAATGGACTCCTAGCAAAAGGGAACAAAGTTTTTTTGTGTAGGGGCTCACCTGCTCTGGGAAACCCCCTTTATTTTGGGAGGGGAGCTTAATACAATCTTTGATTTAAAAAAAATGTAAATAAAGGGCCCCAGGGTTTTTCTTTTTTTCCCTTTGCAGTAAAGCATTTCCCAATTTTTCCCATATACCCCTTTAGGGGTTTTTCTTTCTTTAGTGGGGCCAAATGTGAAATTTTAAATTTGATTTAGCTATTGGGTTTTTTAGTGTGCACCTAAGCTTATGTTTTTAAAAGTATTTTTTAAAAGTGCACAGCCTATTACGTTTTGTATTTTAAACCCTTTAAATGGGGCTTTTCCTTTTCGGGAAAATATGGGATCGAGAGGAAAAAAAACTAAAGATCAGAAATGTTTTTTAAAATTTCCTTAAATTAATTACAAAGATTTAAACCCATGATAAACAATCTTTAAAACCCCAAATATCCTCATTTTTTTAAATCCTCCCCTCATCTATCTTTTCCCAAAACTTTTTAACCTCCTTTTCCCTCCTTTGTGCCCTTTTCCTTTTTTTTCCCCTGCTTCTTCCATCCAAAAATTTTCCTCTCTATTAGCCCATAAACCCAAAAACTTTTTTTTATACCAAAAATTCAAAAATTTAAAAAGTAATGGGGAATATTATGAAGAAGAGTTTTAAGTAAGTGAGAGGGGTTCAAAACAACCAAAGGGGTCGGGGCCCAAAGGGGTTTTCACAGTATAAACCTGGCCCTTTTCCCTTGGTAAAAAACTTACTTTGGTCTCCATGATCCAGGGTGGTATCCATCGTCTTTTTTCTTTTTCCCTTCGATAAAAATATTTCCCTGTTACTTGGGAAAATTTCCTCTGCAAAAGGGAATCCCCAAATGGGAAATTTAAATACTAAACTCAGATTTTGGGGAAATTACTCCTATAAAAATTTCCCAAGGCAGAATGCAATACGGGTAACTCCACAGACTTATAGGAACTATTCAAATACTTATTTTTTTAAAGGGGCCGGGCCAATACACATTTTTTCATCCCCGATGGAGATAAAAAACCGGGTAATGTTTAATAAAAGAATATAAAAAATTTTTTAATAACAGTTTAATCTACCCATCATATATCAAGGGGGTTACCCAACAATAAATCTTAAAAACTGAATAATAATATACATACATGTAACACGGGAAATAGCCCCAAATTTCATTTTTTTTTCTATTTCCCCCCTCCTCTGTTTAAAGGTTTTTTTTGGTTTTCCCTGATTTTCCCTCCGATCTTTTTTTTTTTTCAAAATGTACCTTTTCCTAAATTTTTCTTTTCCTTCTTATCCTTTTTGGAGGGCCCCTTTCCCCTGTCTTCCTCTTTCTTCTCCTTTTTTTCTGATTTTTCCCCCATTCCATTTTTTTTCCTTTCCCTTTCCTTCTGTCTCTTTTTCCCTCCTCTCTATGGGACATAAAACAAAAAATTTGCCCTCTTTCCCCCAATAAACCCCAAAATTTTTAAAATTTAAGGGAGCCCAAAAATTATTAAGAGAAAAGCTTTAGTAAGTGAGGAGGGTGGCTCAAACATCACTGGGGGTTTTTCCTGGCCCGGGGCTCCAGCAGTAAAAACCTGACCCTTTCTTGGAAACAAATTTTACATTGTCTCCATACCCAAAGGGGAACCCCATCTTCTTGTTCTTCTTCTACAATTTTAAATATTTTGGGTTACCGGGAATTCCCTACACAAGTTTCCCCCAATAAAAACCCCCCCCCAAAACACCAGCCCTATAAAGTATGACCCTACACTTTGGCGGAAACCCTTCTTATATTATTTATATCCCCACCCAAAACAGTAATCATTGTATATCTGTAAGGGCTACAAAAATCAGTTAAAAATTTATCTTAACCCCCCCCCCATCCCATTACAAAATGGACAAAAACAGAAAACCCAATTTTTCTCCTTTTTGACAAAAAGGGGACCCGCCATCGATTTGGGGTTTTAGATGTCCATTTTCTTTAAGGAAGCAAAGCAACTTTCGTGCAATTTTTTTCCCCTGCTATTTTGGCTGGAATCTGGTAGGGGCCCTCCAAACAAAACCTCCAACCCGATGGGAACCAACTCAGTGTTTCATTAAAAAAAAAAAGGGCTTGATTTTTTAATTTTTACTAAAAAACCTACGGGAACCCCCAGTGAAGGACTTTCATTCACCAAAAACGAAAAATAAAATCCCATACCCATATCGCCCTCAGAAAAACGGGTGTTATTCAATAAGACTACTCTGGAACTCCCCACATTTTCTCCGGGACCCCAAAAACCCTCCCTGTTTTGAACAGAGAAGGGGGGCCGGGGGGGGGGGCAAGGGGGGGGTGCGGGGGGGGTCACTCCCCTTTCACTTAAAGGGGAAAAGTTCTGAGTACAGGTGGGGGGGGGGCGGTTTCATTTCGGCTGTACAAAAACTCCTTTTTAAAAAAGGGAAGGGGCTGAGAAAGGGGCTGCACTACTTGGCCATTTTCTCTTTTCAGAATGGGAGTTTTCGGGACCTTTTCTGGAAGTGGGGGTTTCCCAAGGTAGGATCCCACTCATCTAGTTTGGGTGACAAATCATATTGATATGTCATCAATGTTTTGTGATGGGAAAAACCCTTTTAAAGGGCCATAAAAGGGTAAAATTTTTTAAGATTATACTAAACTCAAAATTTGGGGAATTACTCCTATCAAACCCCAAATTTACAAGACAGAATGTAATACCGAACCTGCAAAAGAAAAATGGGGGCAAATTCGAAAATTTTCCATTTTAGGGGCCGGGCCCCCAAAAACACGTCCTCATCCCCTTTAAGGGAAAAAAATAAAAAGGAATTGCTTATACAAAAAAAAAAAAAAAGAAAATTCTTATAACAAAAATGTTTACAACAAACATCAAATATCAATTAGGTTATCAGACAATATCCTTAATACAAAAAAAATAAAACATACTTAACACGGGAAATAGCTCCTTTTTCATATTTTTTAGCAGACCCTCCCTTTCCCCAAAAAAATGTATACCCCTTTTAACTTCCTCCGTTTTTTCCCCTCTTCTATTTTCCCATTTTAAAAGCTCCTCCTCCAGATGTTCCCCCCTCTTTCCCTTCACCTCCCTCCCCCAAATTTTTTCCCCTCCTCTACTTCCCCAAATTTTTTTTAAACGCTCCACTTTTTCCACCACCTCTCCCCTTCGGGAATTTTTTATCCTCCACCCTTTAAAAACCCCCCACTTCCCCCCTCCAGATTTTTTTTGCCCGTCTCCTCCACCTCCCTTCAAGATTTTTAACACTCCTCTTTCTCCTTTTTCCAGATGTTTACATTCTCCTTTTTTTCCCCCACCTTTTTCCCCCCTCCAGATTTTTTATTTTGCCCCTTCCTCCCCCCACCTCTTCCCCTCCAGATTTTTACACTCCCTTTCCCCTCCACCCCCCTTTTCCCTTTCCCTCCAGACTAAAAAAAAAAAAAAAAACGCTTGCCTTCCTCCACCACCTCTTCCTCCTAAAGTTTATTTATGCTCCACTTCCCCCTTTTATCCTCCAGATGTTTACGTTTCATACCTTTTTTTTCCCACCTTTTTTTCCCTTCCCCTCCTCCTTTTCCTCATCCTCATCCTCCCCCAGATTTTCCCATATTCCACAATCGCCTTTTTTCCCCTCCTTTAAAAAAGAAAAAGTTTAAAAATTTACAAGGACTGAACAAATCTAATTTTCCAAACCCATTTTCCCCTTTGTCCCCTACATCCCCATTCCCCCAAAAAACCAAAACCCTCTTTAACCCCATTTTCCCACTTGCACTTTCAATGATGCCCAGTCAGATACAAAGGGACACTTTTTTGATGGTATTTTGCATCAGAAAGGGGCCCCCCAAAATGGGCCTAAATATTTGGCTTTAAAACCAAATTTTTCCCCGCTTTTTTTATTATGTGTTTAGACATGCCCTACAAGCTTACACTGCCCACAGTTTAGACGGGATTGAAAAAATTTGCCCAAAAATAAGGCTCTGTTACGGTGATCTTGCTCAAACCTTTTCCCCCCACTGCAAAATCTCTATATTTCCATAACCCAATTAGTTTTTTAACAACTTTTTCCCAAATCCAACCCGTCCTGAAACCCCAAAAAAAAAAACCCTTTTGGGAAACACTCCTCCTGATTTTTCTCCCCCCAAAATCCCCTCTCTCGCGCCAATCCTTGGGGAAAAAGGGAAGGATGAAACACAAGAAAATTTAAAAAATATTTTTCTTGTATCAGAACGAAAAATTAAATCGGGGTAAAACCTAAAGACACTAGAATGTTTTAAACCTTTTAAAGCCAATACCTAAAAAGTACTTATTCACCACCCTAAATTTTGATTTTTTTTGCCCCCTTTATTTTCAACACCCCAAAAATTTTATCATTTAATCAAGTTTTTTGTATGAGGACTTTTTTTATTCGGGAGAAATTTTTTTTTTGGGGGGCATTTTTTTTCTCAAAATTTTTTTTTTTATTTTTTTTTTTTAATTTTTTTTTTTAAAAACACCTTTTTACTTTTCACACAAAAAAAGGGTATTTGTTTAAAATTTCCTACATGTTTATTACTTCTTTTCAATACCAAATATAGGGTAGGGATTGTTTTTCTTTGTGAAAAGTACACACACAAATTTTATTTTTTTTTTTAAATTTTTTCAAACAACTTTTTAAGTTTTTTTTTTTTACTTTTTTTAAACCCCCACTAAGGATATTTTCAAAGGGCGTTTGGGCAGTGTGAACATAGGGTTTTTGGGATTTTAAACTTATTTTTAAATTATTTTAAAAAAGCGCCTTTTAAATTTCCTGGGTGTTTGTCCTTTTTAAAGGGGGAAAAAAAAACATACATAACAAATATTGAACAAAAAACAAGGGTTTAAAAAAAATAAACTATAACTGAAAAAGAGGGGAAAAGAGGACCCGGGCCCCGGGGGTTTAACAATCTACAAGGAAAAAGGGGAGAGACAAAAGGGTTGTGGGGCAACATGCTTGGGGGCCGGGTTTTAGTGGGGGGTTGGGGGTTAGTGTGGGTTGTGGGCAAACCAAAAGAGAGGGGTTTTTCAGGTTGCTTTTGAAACTGGTAAAGTTGAGGAGGTCTGAGGGTTTTTGGGTTTTAAGGAGTTTCCAAAAGTGTGGGTGAACCCGGGAGGAGGAGTTTTGGGAAAGAGGGTTTATGTGAGGATTCTGATGATGGGGGAGCAGAGGAGAAGGTCCCTGTGGGGAAGCGGAGGATTGCGTGTGGGGAGGTTTCGGGAAAAATAGGGCAAGATCTATGGAGGGGAGGGGAAAAAGGAGACCCGTAGGTGGGGTTTAGTTTTTTAAAAACTAAATTTAATTTGGGGAAAATGGGCACCAAAAAAGGGTTTGGCAAAGGGAGGGGGCAGAGGGTAGCGAGGAAAGGGGTAAAAACAAAAGGGGAAAGCAGGGGTTTAGGATGGTTTGGGAGGGGACGAGGGTGCTAACTGGGAGGCCACAAAAGGATGTTGCAGTTAAAGGCGGGAGATGACGAGGGCGGGACTAGCTTTTTAGAAAGAGTCAGAGTTGAAATTTGGCGGTTTGCGTGAAATATTTTTCAGGGGAGGGGGCAGGCAAGGTGGGGGGTTTTGGATGTGTGGTTTGAAGGATAAAGAGGGGGTAAAGGGGTTATCCCAAAGGGAAGCGGATTTTTTGGAGCGTAAAGGGGGTGGGGCCCAAATTAAAGTGTTTAAAGATCAGGTGGGGGGGGTAGAGAGGGACGTGGAAAGATGATAAATTTCCTTTTTTATCTACTTTTTTTTTTTAAAGCGACGGGAGGAGAAAAGGAGGAATGGTTTATAGGCTTTTTTGGGACCCCGGGAGAAAAGGGAGTTAATGTCGGGACCAGGAAATATAAAGCTGGGTGCCCTTTCGCGTACAGGGGTAGTTAAAGCCATGCGAGGCTTTTGAGCCCAAACCCCGACCAAGATGTTTGATAAAGAAGAAGGGGTGGGCCCAGGGCAAGGGCCCCTGAGGGACACCAACAGAGAGTGGGTGGGGAAGGAATGGTGCAGGAGTTGAGGACACGAAATTTCCGGGGTTTAGAGAGGTAGAAGAGAACCAGGAAGGGCAAGGGCCGTGAAACCATGGAGGAAGAATTTTTTACAGGAGGAGTTTGTTTGACAGTGTTCCCAAAAGGGAGAGGAAAAAGGTCCCCAGGGGGAGAAGGACGGGGGTAGTGGCGTGAGGCTTTTTGGGAGTTACTAGGTCGTTTGGGGACCTTGGGGGAGGGCATTTTATATTTAAATGGGGTTTGGTTTTGGGGGGGAACCTTTAAATTGGGGGGGGTCAAGGAGAGAGTTTTGGAGGGAAGGTGGGAAGGGCAGCCCGAAGATAAAAAACGTGCTGCCGAGGAATTTGGGTGCAAAAGGGAGCAGTGAATGGGGGATAGTTGGGCAGTAGGGGGTCGAGAGAATTTTTTTCCCTTTAAGGGGTAGGTGTGATGGCGCGGTTTAAGAGGGAAAGGGAATGCCATGGTTTAAAGAAAGAAGAAAAAATGGGGGAGGGCTGGAAAATAACAGGGGCTGAGGTCTGGGAAAGAGGTAGGATGGCAAGGGGCAAAGTTACAGGGGAGGGGGAGGTTGGATTTTTGGAAAACTAGAAGGGGAGGTTATCATGACCCAACGGGAAAGCAGGGTTTGGGGAAGGGGTTTTACCTAGGGGCCCCGGTCAGGGTAGAGGTGGGTAAAGGCGTGGTAGGGTTAAGAGGTGGGTTGGGGACTGAGGGGGGGGAAACTTTTTCGATGGGGGTTGATCTTAAAATTTAAAAAATAGGTTGCAAAAAAACCCCCCCCCTTTCCCCCCCCCCCCTGTAAAAGGGGAAAATGGGGGAGGAGGAGCTGGGGGGCGAAGGAAAAGAGTTGAAGGGGTTTTTTAAAAAATGGCTGGGGTTGTGAAAACAAGGAGCTATAGAGTGGTTAAGTTAAACCTGTTTTTTGGGGGTAGGATTGGGAGGGCTTAAATGCGTGGGAGCGTTTGGGTTTTTAAAAAGGGAAGTCGTCCGGTGGAGCGGCTTTCTTCCCGGCGTTCAGCAATTCGGGGAAACTCGCCTCAAATTTGTTTTTTGGAGGCTTGTTGCCAGGGGTTTTCTGTTGATGTTGCGGGTTCTGTTTTTTGTGAAAAGGAGCGACTGAGTGAAGGGGGTTGGGGATTGGGGTTTTTGGGAAAAGCAACGGGTGTGGGCCCCGGGTTTTTTCAAGTGAGGATATGGTAGAAAAGGGGGGTGCAAGAGAGGCAGAGAGAAGGGGAGGGTTGAGGGTTTTTTAAAAATTCCTGCGGGGGGGCCCCTAATGAGACAGGGGAGCAGGTTTTGGGGTTTGGGGAAAGGGGGAGAAGGGAATCAGGTTTTTGGGCCCAAAATGGGGTTAAGGGGGAAATTTGAGATGTCCAAAAGGGGGAAAGGGGGTAAGATGAGGGCCAGTTGTGACTATCTCTTTGGGGTGAACCAGAGGCCCACTGTGGAGAGGGCCCAAAAGGGGAGCAGATGAGAGAATTTTGCTGCAGCCGGGAGGGGGTCATCAATTGGGGATTTTAAAATCTCCCATGAAAAAATAGTGGGGGGGTCAGTGGAAAGAAAGTGGAGAAGCCAGGGGGAAAAGAAGTGGTCGAGGAAGGCCCTGGCAGGGCCTGTTGATGGTAAACCACAGGGCACTTGCAAATTTTGGGGGCGGGGTAGAAAGCGGAAAAGAGGCACCTCAAAGGAAGGGGGGGGGTAAGGGAGGGAGAGGGGAATAGGAACAAAAAGCAGGTAACAACAGGGGGAGGGCCCACAACCCTCCACCATCCTTTTTACCCCCGGGCTTTGGGGTATGGGAAAGTTTGGGGACCCGCCAAAAAAGAGTGCGGCCAAGGGGGAACAGTGTCAGAGGGGGTCCGCCAGGGTTTCCTTTAGACCCAAAAAAAGTAATTTTTGGGGAGATAATAAAGGGCGTGTATGTAGGAGAGTTTGTTACATACAGACCGGGGTTCCAGAAAAGAGAGAAGGGTGACTGGGATCAAGAATGTGTTTAAAAGGGTAGGGTTTTACAGAGTTTGTAGGGGGTTGGGCAGTTGGTAAAGGGTAGAGACAATAGTTGGGGAAAGTGCTGTGTGAGGCCCTGGGTTTGGAGATATAAAAGGAATGTGATTGGGTCCCCTTTAAAAAAAAGACCTAAACACAAACTAAAAAAATGGAGAGTTTTGAAAAAAATTTTTCTCGCCTAATGTAAAAAACGTATCGGCGTTCCAAAGGTGATCGCCGATGAATGGGTTTTATATCCAATTTTAAAAAAATTGACATTGCGATCCTGCTGCCCCCAACAGCATCCAAACACGCACCCCGCAAGTTGGATAAAGTGTTTTGGGTTTGGGGTTTTGGATCCATCCCCTGCTTTCTTTTTGGAAAACATTTTTTGGATCCAAAACGGATCCAAAAAAAAGGGTCCAAAAAAGCAGTGCAAAAAAGGGCCCAAAAAATAAGAAATTTTTTTTAACATTTAGTAATGTATTAGCATATTCATGAATCTAATCATCACCTTCGGGGTTTAGTATGAAAAGTGTGCCCTGACTTAGGATTATCCCCAAATAAAAAGAAACCCCACCATATCCCTAGAAAAGGGGTATAAAAAGTTAAACTTAAATTCCCCATCCGCTAAAAAAGCTAGTTTTAAAAAAAACTCCATTTCATTTGGGACAAACCAAAAATTTGAGGGTTTTCTTTTTTAAGCCTCAGGCAGATAACGCAAAGGTTTTAAAAGGTCGACGCGTTTCGGGAGTGTCCTCTCCCTTATCTAGGGCCCGGGGTTTGAACACAGGGTTTTTCCGGATGTTATATGCATAAAGCCAAATAGTCCATGACCAATTTGGCGAATCACATGCATGAAGCCCTGCACCAAAAAAAAAATTTTATTACAAAAAAATAAAAAAAAAAAATATAGGGAAAATTTTTTTACAGGGAATAGAAATTCTTTGTAGCAGCAGTCTAAAGGTATATAAAAATACTGATGCATACAAAAAACAAAGAATTTAAAAATTAGCACCCGAAAAAACCACTGCAAAAAGAAAAACATACGCGGCAAAAAAACCAAACCCGCCTGTCTAGCAAATTTAAAAAAAACTCAAAAAATGAACAAGGTAGCAAATAAACCCAAACAAACCCTTAAAAAAATTCCCCCGAATAAAAATAAAACTTTGGCAATAAACTAGAAACAAAATTAAAAAAAATAAAAGCCCAGAAAAAAAAACATTAAAAGATATTTAAAACAATGCAACAAAAAAAAAACAAATTACTCCCAAAATGGGAATTGAACCCGGGCCCCCCAGCAGTGAAAACCAAATAAAGCTTAAACCACTAGGCCATGAGAAAATGCAAAAAGAAACCCAAAAAAAAAAATTCATTAATAGCAAGCATTCCCCAAAAAAGTAAAGAAATCCTTCGTGGATTTAAACCCCATGTGGGAAACCCGGGGGCCAAGAGAGTAGAAACCATTTATTTTCTTGCGACAATTTTGCTGTTTATGGTAATCCCTCCCCTTTTTAATAAATTTTACCTTCTCAATGCCATGAAAGAAAAAAAATTAAATATTTCCCCGAATGGACTTGTTTTTGGGAAAACTTTGAAACCCCCTGAAATTCCCCAACTTACAAAGTGAAAAAGACGTCCGAATTTTAAAATGTCCCTCTGAAAAATCACCTTTTAAAGGGTTCCATTTGGGGCAGCCCCCGTCTTCAATTTACATACTTGCCCCAAAAAAGATAAACAACAATTTTTTGGGGTTCCCGTTTTTGTAAGATTCAATTTTTAAAGGAAAATTTCCTGTAAGATATAAAGCAAATTTGTTTTTTTACATTGGCATACTTTTCATGCCCTGCAGTACATAAGGCCACACCTAAAGAAGCCAACGGGCCCCCCCCTTATCGGGGTTGTCTAATAGTGATTATGTAATTATTTTCTTAAATCTTTAAGGGGCAACTTTTTTCCCCCAAAGGGGAGATTTAAAAATGCGACTATTAACGGGGAAAAAAATTTTCCGTGAGAGACAATAAATCTTCCTCCACCCTCTTTTGGTGAAATATAGTTCTTTTGAAGAAAAAATTTTTTTATTCATCATACGTTCAATTGAATTTTTATTGAGTCATAATTTTTTTATGTTTGACAATGTTTATTATTTGCAGTTGCAGGGTGCGCCAATGGGGGGCGAGATTTTCGCCCTCATTGGTGAACATTTACATGGCAATGTGGGAGGAGACTTACATTTTCTCCTCCCACAACATTTTTTCCCCCCACATCAGGTGGTATGGGAGGTATATTGATGACCTCCTTCTGGTGTGGGGGGGCACTCAACAGGAGGCGGAAGCATTTGTTACCTATTTGAACTCTAATAATTTGAATTTGAAATTTACGTTTCATTTTGATTATTGTAAAATGGATTTTCTTGACGTTACTTTGAGTGGTCGGGGGGATGCTGGGGTGGCCGTCATTCCATACAAAAAAAGCATGTCACGTAATACCATCTTACATGCTTCATCTAACCACCCATGACATGTGGTCAATAACATTCCCTATGGTGAGTTCCTGAGGTTTAGAAGAAATTGCACAGACGATGCACTATTTGAATCAGTCGCTAAGGATACACGTAGAGATCTCATAGAGCGTTCCTATTCACCTAGGATCATAGATAAGGCTTTTTAAAAAATCCAAAAAATTAAAAGGGAGGATTTGGTATATTCCAAAGGAGGCAAACTAATTAAACATAATGAACAGAATAATGTCAGCTTAGTTTTTTCCACTAGCTACAGCAAGCAATTTGATAGTATTGTTAAAATCATTAAAAAGCATTTACCGTTGCTATTTTCTAACAATAGTCTTGAGAATGTTTTAAAAAATACCAGATTTGTGTCTAGATGTTCAACTACACTTGGGAACCTCCTGTCCCCTAGTTTACTCACTTCGGTCCCTAAGAGGAAGGAAACGTGGTTAAATCCTCATGGCTTCTATAGGTGTGGCCATACGTACTGCACGGTATGTAAGTATGCCAATGTAAGTAACAAATTTGCTTCATTCATACAGGCAATTCCTTTAATATTGCATCTTACATTAACTGTAACACCAAAAATGTTGTTTATCTTATTGAGTGCAAGTCATGCAAATTGCAGTACGTGGGCTGCACCACTGGAAGCCTTAAGGTGAGGATCAGACGAGATCTTTCAGACGTCATTTACATTGATAAGTTTAGAATTTTAGCAGTTTCAAAGCATTTCCAACAAGTCCATTCCGGGAATACTAATTTCTTTTCTTTCATAGGCATTGAGAAGGTCAAGGTATTAAAAAGGGGAGGAGATTACCATAAACAGCTATTGTCGCAAGAGACTAAATGGATCTACTCTCTTGGCACCCGAGTTCCCAATGGGTTAAATCTACGACAGAATTTCTCATACTTCTATTGAATGCTTGCTATTAAAGAATTTTTTCTTTGTTTCTCTTGCACGTAACTCATGGCCTAGTGGTTAAGATTTAGTGTTTTCACCGCTGTGGCCCGGGTTCAATTCCCAGTTAGGGAGCTAATTTGTTTTGTATTAGTTGCAATGTATTAATATCTATATGTGGTTTTTTCTGTGCTTTATATTTTATATGTTTGCCAGCACTGCAGCAATGCTTTCTTAATTATTGAGCTTATTATGTATCTATTTTTTGTGCTTTTCTAGAATATTGCCGAGTTATATATTTATTCTAGCGAATTTTGTAATGGTTGTTTAGTTACTGCTACCTTGTTCACATTATGCAGTTTTTGTACTTTGCTAGACAGGCAGTTTTTTTTTGTGCGTATGTTTTTCTTTGTTGCAGTGGTTTTTTTTGAGTGCTAATTCTTAATTTTTGATCTTTGTATGCATCAGTATTGTATAGCCTAGACCGCTGCTACAAAGAATTTCTATTCTCTGTGATACATTTCTATATGTTATTTTTATCTTTGTAATACTAACTTTTATTGGTGCATGCTTCACTGCATGTGATTCGCACAATTTGGTCATGTGACTACTTGCTTTATGCATATAACATCCGGCCACGACTAAGGGAGAGGATACTCCTGAAACGCGGCGACCTGTACACCTGCGCTTCCATCTGCCTGATGCTCTAAGTAAGATAACTCTATTGTTGGCTGTCCTCACATGAAATGAAGATATTTTTGAATTATGCTGTTTTTAGCGATGTGGAATAAAGTTTAACTTTTTATACTCCTCTATGAATATGGTGCTGGTCTGTTACTTTGGATTGCACTGTTATGGGAGTGGTTGAAACCCATTAGACCAAGCACCTGTGGAGGAGGTTTTGCAAGAGGCATTTTTATTAAGCAAGCTGTTTTACATGCACTGACTTCAGGCTTGTTATACAGACAAGGGGATCTAGAGTAGCCCCAGGGCTGACTGTTCAGACGTTCCCTGGGCTCCATCTGGTCACTGGGAGTCCCGACCACCTGATGGAGCAGGGCAATGCCCTTTGATTATGCCGTGGATACGGACCGCGACAATCAAAGGATTAAGCGGCAAGGATCGGAGGTTTCCTCTGTTTCCAGCCGCTTACAGAGACTGCCCTAGAAACGGAGCTGGTAACTACAGCTCTATTCCAAACACAGCTGCGGCACCGGGAGCTGCAATACCCCTCTTTCTACAGCGACGTCTTTTGGTGTCACTGCAGAAGAACGACCTGTATCGGCCGCCGTCAAAAGGTGTTGGCCGGTCATTGATAATGGAGCCCAAGGGTGTACTTAGTTTCTACAACCTTCTTGCAACCCTCAACTGAATGTACATGATGTCATGGTAGCTGGGCGGAGCTAGTCATCAGATCATATTATGACATCAGCAGCAGCATCTCCAGAGCCAATGACTGATGTATACAGGGGACCTGTCAGCTGTGATGTCACAATAAATGGGCGGGGCTGGAATCTTGAACATCCGCTTACATCATAATCATCTACAGAACCCTTAGAACCAGACAGGAATGTACAGAGAGGAGCCGTCCGCTGTCCTCTCCTGATTTACCAGATATTTCCCCATAAAATAACAATCCGACTAATAACTCTGCACTATTTGGTTCTTCAATTATTTCTCCTGTATAAATACATTGACAACTGTGTGTTAATTTAATTTTATAAGGTGTGTCCCAAAATATTCTAACACTGCTATTTGGACATTGTCAGACTGTGTAAGGATATATCCTATTGACAGAGAATAGTCCATCCACTTGTTTATGGTCACACCCAGTTGCCTGTTTATTCATACATTTCCTTGAGGAATTACAGAGGAACAACACCACACAGAAGTCTAAGCTCTGCGACCTCATTTACTCTATCAGTGATAACAGGAGACAAAAAATAAATGGGTTGGATATTTTTATACGAGTGATTGATTGAATGAATAATAAAGTGGGCGGATATTTGGTGGATAGATACATGAGGCAACAGGTATGAATGGGGCTGCCCCAGTAGTATGGCGCCTTTTCAGTCTGAAAACTGGCGCATCCCTGTTCACTCTATTTTTAACCATGCACACTCCAATATCATGTGCATTACAGAGCACCCGTGGCTCTTTGTAATGCGCCTGAGATCGGGGGGTGTGCTGGAGGGGCGTCACACTACAACCATAGGAAGCTACACATTTATGACTTTTGAACGGCAAATCCAGGCACATTACTGCTTTAAAAGTGGTTTAACTGACTCTGAATTGTCGCTTTGTAGCCAGAAAGCGCTTAATCTATGACCAGCAGTAGAACAGTTTCATAGATTCAGGCACTTTCTACACTACTAATGCACGCAAAAAATGGCGCCTGAGCTCCAAAATCATACATGTTGCCCATGTTTTTTTCAGACAGACTGATAGGTAGATGGACAGGTGGAGGAGATGGTTTGGTGAGAGTAGAGAGTTGATCAGGTAGAGGAATGAATGGACGGCGACTCATGGACTCAGATTATTACATAAAACAAAGGTCCAACATTTATGAAATAATGAAAGGAGATGAAGACAGAGAAGCCCAGACACAGGAAAAGGACACAGTAGGAGCCTAAGACACAGAGCACTTACCTGCCACCACTAACTGCAGACCCTCAAAGAATTCTCAGCTCTGTGGCTCCTTAAAGGGGTTTTGCCACAATCTCATTTCATATCTCCTGTATCCAGGTCTTTAGCTCTGTGTGCTCAGAAGGGGGCGTGTGTGATTTGTTTGAATTGCAGATCATGTGACCCAGCAGGATGGCATCACCAGGCCTTTCCTCTCTCTAGTCAAAGAATTCTGTTTATGTAAAGCATTGTGAGTAGCTGAGAGGTAAAGTTTTTGCCTCCAGGCACAAAGGTCCTAGGTTCAAATCCCTGCAGGAACCAAACCTGTGTTTTTTTTTTTTCTCTTTATCAAAAGCACAGGACCTCATTGAGGTTTCTTTTTTATTTATTTGCATGGTTTGACTAATTACTAAGGAGCACAGAGGACAGGAGTAGAATGACAGCACCTGGGGTTTGAACACTCATTAGCTGCCTGAGAAGAGAGGTGATGTCTGAGCATGTGCGACCAGGACTAAGGAGCTCTCAGCCCTGGTCGTATCCCCTGGAGACGAGCTGTAAACAATGGATCACTAAAGCAGCAGCTAAAACAAAAATGGTGCAGAATTTTTAATAATAATGAATGGTGAAAATGTTTGTTATTTCATTTGCAAGCTTCCCACGTCAATTTTACTTCGTGGCAAAACCCCTTTAAATAAGGTATGTGATGTCATAATAACTGGGCAGGGCTAGAACTCAGGTAATACTGTGACATCAGCAGGTAATAACTAATGTATGTAGAGGAGCTATCAGCTGTGATATCATAATGACTGGAAGCGAATGGATGGATGGTGGGTGGGTGGATTGAGGGGTAACGGGATGATTGGGAGGATGGATAGATGGATGGTGGATGGATGGATGGACTGAGGCATAAAGGAATGATCTGGAAGATGGATGGAGTAGTGGAAGGATGGAGAGATTACCAGAATGAGGGATAGTTAATTTAAAACAAGGATATAATTAGAGAACAATTAAACCAAGAAATTAGTCTCCCATTATAGATGCTTGTGTCTGTGTCTCCAATGAATTTCCATAGATTATTATATTCATCTCACCTGATAAATTGGAGGATGAGGCCTGGAATTAGTCATCCAGTGTAAAGTGCTTGCCGGCCCCCTAGACATTCATTATCCACGGTGTGTATACTGCTGGGACAATTGACATGTCACTTTCTCCCCGCTCGCCGTATTTCGCGAGCCGGTAGAGAAGAAATCCATAGTTCTCTATGAGAACTGTGGATTACCGTAATGACTGGGACGGATTGCAGCCATATTTTGCGCAGTACGGCGCGAAATACGGAACGCAATCTGTCCCAAAATAAGCCGTGTGAACATAGCCTAAGGCTCTAAAACAACTGCAGAATAATTCTGATCTTCTTGTAAGAGAAGTTAACAAAGGAGGTGGTGTAGTTCTGATGAATGCAGGACTGTACAAGAAGCTCAATGAAAAACCATGTTGCACGATCCTGAAACTTACTCAGAAATTTCCAGTGATACTACCAGGGTCATTCAAACCAAATTAAGAAGTTTATTAGATCGGGGCATTTACATGGGAGCAATAACAGAAAAACTAGATGAAAAATTATTTGTACAGTTTCCAGTTATACCAATCTTGCACTCTCTCCCAAAAATCCATAAAGAAGTATTTCCTCCCCATCTCCGCCCCATAGTCAGCGGTATTGGCTCACTATCAGAGTTTCTATGTGAGTGGATAGACACCTTATTACAACCTCTCATACTTGCCATACCAGGTTATATTACAGATACGTATGAGTAAAAGAGAGAAAAACTGTTGGCACTCACCGCTTTACATGTAGTCCCGTAGCACCTGAACCATCAGCCGTAGTGGTGCAGCTAGCACTCAGACACGCTCGGTTCTGACTCTTCAGCAAAAGTCCTTAAACATGAAGCAAAAACTGCAAAAATGCAAAATGACCAGCGGACTGAGTGCAAAATATATGCTGCCTTTATTCCATAATAAATGCAGGGGGTACACTGAGAACGCCGACACGTTTCGGGTTGATACACAACCCTTGTTCAATGCAGTGAACAAGGGTTGTTTATCAACCCGAAACTTTGTCGGTGTTCTCATTCTACCCCCTGCATCATTATTATGGAATAAAGGCAGCATATGTTTTGCACTCAGTCCGCTGGTTATTTTGCAGTTTTTGCTTCATATATTACAGATACCAAAAGTCTTGTGTCTATCATGTCGAAGGCTTCTCGGCTCCAGGGCTTTTCATGGCTCTCATGCAACATAGTGGGTCTTTACCCTTCAGTTCCTCATGAGAGGGTGGTCATTATGCTTGAACATTTTTTAATAAAACACAGCAAATACTCTCGTGTAATTCATTAATTCATTGTCCTAAGCATAGAATTTCTGCTGACCAGCAATTATTTCTCTTTTGATGGCAAATTCTATATGCAAAAAAGAGGCACTTCCATGGGTCCTAAATGCTCCCCTGCACTTGCTAATATATACATGTGCATGTGAGAGAAAATTTTCTTATTCTCCGGTGACTGTCTGTTCTCCTCCCACATCAGGTGGTATGGAAGGTATATTGATGACCTCCTCCTGGTGTGGGAGGGGGACGAGTCATCGGCTAACGTTTTTTTTTTAATTATCTCAATAATAATGAGTTTAATCTGACTTTCACTTCAAACTAGCATGTTAATACAGTCTCTCATATACAAATGAACGCTGCTCACCATAATGTGGAATCCTTTGCACCTGCTTCTTTGCCTGGCTGAAATTCACAGCAGTGATCCGCACGGTTCACAGGTTCCCAGTATCCTGCTAGACAAATACTTCAGCAAAAAGAAGATTAGAACCAGCGATTCTTCTGTGTTTAAAAATGTATGCCTTTCTTTCCATCCATGGATGTAGGGGGTACAGGGGGATCGACCAACGCGTTTCGGGCATTCACATATTGCCCTTGTTCCCGGTAATGCTTACATTTTCTGTTTCGTCTTAAATAGCTAAAAGGGGCGGTACTCACATTACGACGTCATTTCCCCTTTAAATAAAAATAACAGAGCTAAAAGCTACACTGTGGTATTACATTGAAATAATTACATTTATTATATACAATGTGATGATGTTATAAAAGAGAATATGAATCAGAATACATTAGTAAATATAAGCTAAATCGTTCCTATAGTTCATTCCCGAAGGGAACCGTGTTTCTAGTTCATATATCCAGGCAGCTTCGCGCAGACGCACATTGTGCTGCCAGTCACTTCCATTTACGGGGCATTCTACCTGTAAATGAATTTTCATGAATTCTACGAAATGTTTGGTGACCCCTGAGTAAGTGCTTTTCCCTTTCTTTATATTGGTTATATGTTCTGCAATGCGTGTTTTTCCTTTTCGGATTGTGCTTCCTACATAGAGAATATTACAGGCTATGCATTGTACTACATAAATAAGGTGATTTGTGTCACAATTTATATAAAATCTTTTATTTTGTATGTTTTGTTTTTGTTTGGTCCCATAAAACTTCCCTTTTTAATGCTCAGTTTGCATACGTTGCATCTTTTTTGTTGCATGGGAAGAACCCTTTTTAAAATTCATCCAGGTTTCTGTTTGTTTCTTATCTGTAAATTTGCTTCTCATCACCTCATCTGCTATGGTTTTGCTCCTTTTAGCTACCATATGGACTCCCTCATCTATAATATTTGCCAGAATGGGAACTTCTCTTAATAATTTAAGTTCTTATAAACATATCTTTTTAATATCATTGAATTCCTGGCTATATTTTGTTGAGAAAACAATTCCTTTCTTTTTTGTCTTTGTGTTTTTTGTTTTTTCCTTCAACAGGTTTTCCTGTGTCTTCCCTTGCATTTTCTTTTTGGCTTCCTGCATTATCTTATTTGTATAACCTCTTTTTTTCCAGTCTACTGTCTATGATTTGTATCTGTTTGTTATACTCTGCTTTTTCCGTGCATGCTCTCCGTGCTCTACTGTATTCCCCCAGTGGTATTGCATACTTTGTGTGTATTGGATGACAACTGTCTGCGCGTAATATAGTGTTACCACTGGTGGGTTTTCGGTATAATGTGGTCATGATTTAGTGTCTTTTACTATCAATTCCACATCTAAGAAGGAAATTTTTTCCTCCTGTACTGTGTGGGTAAACCTTAAGTTGGCAGTATTGTGATTGACATAAGAAATAAAGTCCGGTATGGATGCCACATCACGACCCCATACTATGAGGAGGTCGTCGATGTAGCGCCCATACCAGACCACACAATCCAAAAAGGGATTTGCAACATTGTGTCAGGAATCTCCTGCCATACCTTGGAACTTGTTTACTGTGTTTGCCCTTAAGTTTGCCCTCAGTCAAGATGGTGGATCGTGTCTCAGCTGGGTGCCATCTTGTTTCCTGTTTCCTGTTGCCAGCATATATAAACTCCTCAAGCCTGATCTCCATTGCTTGAGTATTGTGTTAAGCTCCTGCTGTGCAGTCCTCTAGCCTGGAACTTGCTTTCATTGTTAGTTCCTCACCTTGCGGTTTACCCTGCAAACTCTGATACCTACGTATCGCTCAACTGTGCTTTTCCTGACCTTGCCTGGATCCAGTCTACATCTCTGCTGCCTCCTGTTCCAGTCTGCATCTGCCTTCGCTGTGCCCAAGCCAGTCCAAGCCATTGGATTCCAGCTGTATCCACTAGTATCGTGACAGGATACTCAAGCCACAAAATGGAGTCCGCTGGGGCTGGTAGTCCGGAAGCTCGCTTCAAACAGCTTCAAACTGCTATGGCTAACATGCGCACTGAGATGCAAGCATTGAAAACTAAATGTGACGCTTATGAAGGCCAGACTGGCCATAATATCCAAGTGTATGGACAAGCGATCCAGGATCTACGCGAACTGTGCCACGCATTAATCCGACCGGATAACTCCACCTGGAGAGTCCAAGCCCTTGACCAACCCACGGTTCGGTGCCTGTCATAGGCCCGAAAGTTTGCCACCCCCCTTCAGATTCGGCGGAGAATCGCGACAATTCCGGGTTCCTCAATCAATGTAGGGCTATACTTTTCGACGCGAACCCTGCTCAAATATCCACAGACAGATCGACGGTCTGTGTATTATTATGCTGCTGACGCACAAAGCCATTGCCTGGGGCTAGCACTTTACTTTGAAACTCCAAACGCCCGTGAATCACCTGGGGGGGAAAGGGAATTTTTTTTCATCGACGCCCATGAGTCAGATTGTTTTACGAGCCCAATCGCGTTGCTACTGCAGAACTGCAATACTAACCTTGCGCCAGGGGCAAAGTGCCCGTTTCCGAGTATTCCATGGCGTTCAAGAGGTGGCAATCGACACAACAGGAATGACGCAAAGCAAACATAGTTCTTTTTTTAGAAAGGACTACGCCAGCGCAGTAAAAGATGAACTTGCCCTCGCAGAAGCCCCTTCAGGATTGGATCCTTTCATTTAAGTCATTGCATCCAGAATCGATACCCTGACTGTCCTGAAACGACGACAGGGAGAGGTTGGGCTACTCTAAAATTTTTATACTAACAAGTCCCTGCCATCCCTGTCCAGCTTTCCCTAAGGAACCCCTAGGAAGAACCGCAGAAGCAGGAATTGAGCCTAAGCAATTAGGATTCCATATAAAACGTGAGAGCTCAATAGAACGGAGCACCGGCTCCGGGAAAGTCTTTGCTTCTAGAGTGAAAGTCTGACCACTACCTTATCACTGCCCTAGCGCGTATCCACGGAGACTGGTGGCAGCCATTAAAGGACCACGACAGCTCATATGAAGAATCAATTGCTTCAGAAACAGACTTTAGCTGAAAAACACAAAGTACCATTTCTCCAATCCATCTCATCGGTGGCACCTTCATATTAAGTAAGAAAACAAAGAACTCTCATTCTTCCTTCCATCAAGTTCCTGGTTAACTCTCAATGGGTATCTAACCTCACTATGGTAGAGCTCGGGGCAAAGTGGCAATTTCATGACCTGTCATTTGCCTCGAAGCACGGGTTAAATATTCAGAAAAACTCTCACCCGTGGTAATGGAAAACAGTAGATGGATCCCACTGACTCAGGGCAGTTGGACCAAGAGACATGAACCACTTGAGATCATTATGACATATCCATCCATCGTGAAGTCCTCTTTTTCCTATTGATCTCTTTCCCCCACACTTCCCTGTCATCCTAGCCTACCCTGCTACAAGCACAGAACCCAGCTATCAACTGGGAACCCAAGGAGATAGAGCTTCCAGCGGAGGATGCCCTTCCCTCAACTCACTCCTGAACAAGGTCACGAAGACCCAGTTCAAGATAATAAAATAGTAGAGCTAACCCCTCGGAATACAGGGAATATGCGGACGTCTGCGCAAACATAATGCAGACAAGCCTCCCCCACACCGACCCTATGATTGCCCCATAGACCTTGCTTTCCAGTGCACCTATACCTTTGGAAACATCTACCCCTGGGCAGTCCTGATTAAAAGCCCTGTAAGGACTACATAGAAGAAAATCTAGGCCAAGGGTTCATCCGCACCTTCTTCCTCACCAGCGTTGTCTCCCAAATTCTTTGTTTTAAGAAGAAGGACGGTTCCTTAAGACCTTGCATTGACTACAGAGTAACTTACCCAAAATAACCATCAAAAACCGTTTATCCAACCTCTTACCACTGATCCCTGAGCTACTGGAGAGATTGCACAAGCGAAGAACTTTTATCCAAATTAGATCTACGAGGCGCCTAACCTTGGTCCCGAATCAGATCTGGAGATGAATGGAAAACTGCCTTAGGTCACTTTATGGACAGCTTGAATATTGCGTGATGCCTTTTGGCCTTTGTAATGGCTCCTGCCACTTTTCAACATCTCATCAATGACATCTTCAGAACCCCTGGATCAATTCATAGTCATTTATCCTGGATGAGATATCCTGATTTTCCTCCACACTCAAAGGAAGAACACCAGAGAACTAAATTATTCTGAGCGGTTATAAGATAGAACCAACTTTACATTAAGATCGAAAAATGTGAATTTCAATCAGACCGAGATCCAATTCCTTGTTACATAATTTCACCTCATGTCTACAAATGGACTCTATGCAAATAAAGCAATAATTAGACCTGGCCAACCCCCCAGAAACATAAAAGATGTCCAACTTTTCATAGGTTTCGCCAACTTCTAAAGACGCTTCATCAAGAATTTCTCAGAAATTAATCTCGCCAGATCACACAATTGACAAAGAAGAGAAATGCTTTTGCTTTGTCACCTCAATCACAAGAATCTTTCACACTCCTAAAGGACCAAGTTCACTACAGCCCGGTGTAGTTCATCCTGACCCAGAACTCGCCTTCATTGTGGAAGTTGGAGTAGCGCTCCAATCATCAGACTGTGCTGTAGGGGCTATTCTGTCTCAAGGACGGGAGACAGATTTTATTACATCCTTGTGCGTTTTTTCTCCCCGACAGTTTATCACCCTCTGAGAAGAATTAATGATGTGGGGAGATATAGACATGTTAGCTATCGTAGCAGCTTTTAAAGAATGGAGACAACATCTACAGGGAACCTCACGAGCAAAATAAATGTACATCACTGATCACCGTAATCTGGAATTCCCATTAGATCAGCCAAGTGTCTATCTCCTCGCCAACTCGCTGGATATTCCCCTCAATCAATTCAACTTTGTAATCTCGTACAGCCCGATCCCGTAATGGCAAAGCGGATTCCTCTAACAAGAAAGTTCTCCAGTGATTCACTCCTACTATTCCGCCAAGAACATCGTTTCTGAGTCTAAAGTTGTTGGGTAATCCATAATATAAGACATTGCTTAAAGAGATAAGAGAGGCCTATGACCCTGATTACCCTTACTATCCCGACCACCTGTGATGTACAGTTTTGGTGCTTTAAAACAAGAGATGGACCCAACCCACGAGGCAGCAGCTAACATACCCGAAACCGTAAGACTGAAGATCCAGAGGCTAGCCCATGATTCGAAGAATGCAGGTCGAACAAAGAGTTCACAGAATACGCAGGAATTTTTATCGATTCTTTTGGTGGCCCAATACTCTAAAGTATGTAAATAAGTATGTGACATCATGTGACATCTGTGCGAGATGCAAAACTCCACGTATTCTTCACCAACGGTTTGTTAACAACCATTGCCGTCCCCCTCACGCCCCTGTGGTTTCTCTATCCATGGACTTTATCGTAGATCTACCGACTCGTCAGGGTGAAGAATACCATTCTCGGTGTTAAGTTGCCCGACTCACCAGGCTGCACATTTCATCCCCATGTACCGGTCTACCCTCTGCCAAGGAAACACTGACCCTCATAGTTCAAAATGTGTTTCGTCTTCATGGTGTTCCGGAAGGAAGTTGTCTCGGATCGTGGGGGTGCCAGTTTACATCCAAATTTTGGCGAGTTTTGTTCTGCACTTAACATGAATATTAATCTATCAACCGCCTTTCACCCTCAATCTAACTGACAGACTGAACGCACAAATCAGACCCTGGAACCGTACCTGCGATGCTATATATGTCATCCCTACAAGATGACTGGGTGATCTGCTACCGGGGCCGAATTTTCGTACAATAATCTCCCAAAACTTCCACCAAACAGATCCTTTCGTTGCAAAATTGGGGTATCATCCAAATATCTTCCCAAATTCCCTGCTGTTCCACATAACCCAAGCTTGCTGCGAAAGGGTCCTCTGCTTTACAGTAATACAAAATTTACAGCTACTAAAGGAAACACTAAGAGGGCTCAAGAAAATTACAAGAAGATTGCAGATAAACATCTTGTAGCCTCACCAACCTATAAATTGAGAAGAAAGTATGGCTTTCCCACCAGAAATTTTGAAACTTAAGAGTCCTTCACCAAAACTGGTGACAGAAGTTTTTGTCGGGCCTTATAAGATCATCAGAATATGAGTCCAGTAGATTTTGGCTCAACACCTCCCACCATCTTATGAGATCCTCCTGTGTTTCTTGTGTCTCTTCTAAAGTCTAGGACCGTGCCCAATCCCTTTCCTGGACGTGTTTCTCCTCCTCCAGATGCAGTAGAAATTGATGGGCAAGAACAGTTTGTTTTTGTGGAGCAAATCCTGACTCGAGAATTCAGAAACCACCTACAATACCTCATTAAGTGACACGCAAGGTTATGGGCCCGAAGAGAATTCATGTGAACCAGTGAGTAACATCAATGATCCTCGACTGATAAGGACAATTTCATCAAGACAATCCGGAAGACCGAGTCAGGTAATCGTCCAGAGGCCGCTGTTGAGGTGAGGGAGTAATGTCCAGGAATCTCCTGCCATACTTGGAACTTGTATTACTGTGTTTGCCTAAGTTTGCCCTCATCAGAGTGGATCGTGTCTCAACAGCTGGGTGCCATCTTGTTCCTGTTTTCTGTTGCCAGCATATATAACTCCTCAAGCCTGATCTCCATTGCTTTGAGTATTGTGTTAAGCATCCTGCTGTGGCAGATCCTCTAGCCTGGAACTTGCTTTCATTGTTAGTTCCTCACCTTGCGTTAAACCCTGCAAACCTCTGATACCCTTCGGTATCGCTCAAAACTGTGCTTATCCAGTCTGCATCTGCCTTCGGCTGTGCCCAAGCCAGTCCAAGCCATTGGATTCCAGCTGTACATCTCACAATATCGTTACCACATTGATAAGTGGTATAGTGCTCCCACCACCCATCACCAGGTTAGCTAAAGATTTAGCCCTGTGCTCCCGATAGGGAACACCACGCGCCTGCAGATAGAAAACATTGTTAAACTCAAAGAAAATAGTTGCCAACAAGGAAATCCACCACACATTCCAGGATGAACAATATTAATGTCCTCTTTATACAGAATTATTTATTCCTTAAAATGGAAATCAAGGCTATTCTTAATAGATGTTTGGGTATGCTTGAATATTAAATTACCACCTCTAAGCTCAACCCCGAAATAACCGTTGGGAACCACACAAAATCCCTGAAAAATTTAATGTACTGTTTTAACTGTCCCCCTCAGAATAACCTGGTGCAGTTTGTACTAATGGTTGCAGGTATCGATCACCCATTGATTTAGTTACTAATCCACAAACTGTTGCAGCAGACACAAAGGGTCTTAGATTTGGTGGAAAGTTTCTTTGTGAGTTTTTGGACTCCATAGAAAACTGGGGTTTTTTGTGTTTATTACATTAAGATTAATTTTTCTATTCTCTGTTATACTCCCAGTGTTATTCCTCTTGCAACAACCTTTCCAATTTGCATTGTATTTCTTTAGTTGGATTTTTTGTAAGTTTCGGTATGTTTGGTTTTAGCTTTCAGTATATTTAACACACATATTTTATACAGATCAGCGTCCATAACTACCGTGGAATCCCCCTTGTCCGCTCTCTTTATAAAAACATTTGTTTTTCATTTAATCTTTTAATGCCATATATTTCTCCTTTGGTCATGTTATTTTTATTTGGTTATTCCCTTTTTTTTTTTTTTTTTATTTTTTTTTATAAAATTTTTTTAAGATACTCTCTCCCATGTGTTTTTGAAAATTATCCATGCATTTAACCCATGCTTTGAGCGGATAAAAAAAGGGGGTTTCCCTCTTTGTGATGGAGCGCTGATGGTGTTTCTTCTATATTTTCTTCTGTTGTAAATCCTGTTAGTGTAACACTGATTGTTGTTCCATAAACAGTAAAGTCCTCCTATCATTTTGATAATTAATAGATTCTTCTTGTTGTGAATATCTTGTACTTCTTCATCTTTGGCTTTTGAAAAAAAAACGATTTTTTTTTTTTTTTTTCACTGTTAGAGTCTTTGTAAACCGGTTTTAAAATCTAACATAGTATTGAATAATGACATGGCTGGTAGTGAAAAATTGAGGCCCTTTTCGAATACTTTATATTACTCCTTAGTATTGTGGGGGCACAAGGACTATTAACGTTATTTTCATTCAAATGATTTTATTTCTTTCCTTGTTGTTCCCCTTTGTTTTTTTTTGTGGTTGCAAATGTTTTCCTTCTGCCTCTTGGCATCCGTTTTTTGCTTTTCCAGTTTCTTTTCTTTTTGTATTTTTGCAGTTGGTGTTTTTTTTTCTGCTCCGTAACGAGCGTCTTTCAGCTGATGAGCTATCTGAACCGTGGTCCTGTTTTTGTGTGTTTTCAGCTCTAAAAGCTTACTTCTTTTCTTTCCTGCTCTAATATATATACTTTTGTCTGTAGAATTGAACCTAGGTTGCCTTTCAATTTTCCATGTATATATTTTTGTTTTTATAGTCCATCATAGTCTCCGTTGATTTTTAATTCTTTTAGTCCTCCATGATTAACGCTTCCAGCATGGATAGCCTGTAATATTCTCTATGTAAGGAATCACAATCCGAAAAGGAAAAACACTGCATTGCAGAACATATAACCAATATAAAGAAAGGAAAAGCACTTACTCAGGGGTCACCAAAACATTTCGTAGAATGCCATGAAAATTAATTTACATAAGATTTTCGTTGGTATTGAAATAGAAAAAGGTAGAATGCCCCGTATGGAAGACTGCAGCACAATGGTGCCGTCATGCGCGAAGCAGGCCTGGATAAATGATCTAGAAACAAACACGGATCCCTTCGAGAATGAACTTTAGGGACGATTTAGCTTATATTACTAATGTATTTCTGATTCATATTCTCTTTTATAACATCATCACATTGTATACTAAATAAATGTAATTATTTCATGGTAATACCACATTGTAGCTTTTAGCTCTGTTAGTTTTTTATTTGAAGGGGAAATGAACGTTCGTAATGTGAGTACCGCCCCTTTTAGCTATTTAAGACAAACAGAAAATGAAGCATTACCGTTGAACAATGGCAATATGTTAAGCCCCGAAACGCGTTGTTCGATCCCTGTACCACCCTACATCCCACGGATGGAAATAAAGGCATAAATTTTTAAACACAGAATGAATCGCTGTTCTAATCTCTCTTTTTGCTGAAGTTTTAGCATGTTAATCAATTACATTGATGTCTCTCTTTACTGGTTCAGTGGACAAAGGCATAAATCGTGGCTTCTTCTAGAAAAACTACAGCACGTAATTCCTAAATTTCTTATGGCCAATTCCCCCATTACTTCCTTGCCATGTCATAACAACATTCCTTTAGCGAACTTAATTCACATAAAGGGGAGAATCGATTCTTCATATCATTTTCCGAACGGCATGATCTCATTAGGCTTGAATCCTCTCCACTTCCTTAAATTCAGGGGCGATTCTTCTTCCCCTCCCAGCTGGGACATTTCTTAACTGAAAAGGGAAGACATCATCCCCCCTTCCACTGTTAGCTGGCTCCAGGTCCCGTATCCCCCCCCCCACCACATTCAACTGTCCTCTCCCTATGCGTCTATTTTTTGTAAGAGCTGTTTTACATACCTGCCTCAGTCTAAACAGTCGTTCATAATCGCAGCACTGATATCTTCACAGCTGGACGGCTGCTACAGTTGATTCCAGCACACATAACCATCTCCCATCAAGGTTACATAAAGCACACACACGCAGAGCATTAAGGCACCGGGCACAATCTGCAGATTTCGATTGTAGCAGTAGCTGCAGTGTCATGAGGACACTTAGCTGTATAGAGTGAAATTTTCGTCCCTTACACTCAGTGAACATTAAGGCACCGGGCACAATTCTCCTTGTTTACTTGATTATCAGAGATAGCTGCAGTTGTCAATGAGGAGGCAGCCTAACGGTAATAGAGTGAATTGTTCACTGACCGGCCCTAAATCAGATGAGAGGCAGTAATGCTAGCTCATAGAATACACCGTGAGTGGGTGGGGGGGCTGAACAGAATGTAAATGACTCTCAGCTAGTGAAATGCAAGGAGGAAGGATCCCGACCAGGACTGGAGAAGTATTTTACAGAAACAGAAGATAAGTAGTACTGTAGAACAGAGAGCTTTGCTAATGACATTCCAAATTGCTAAGTTGCTTGTTTTCACTGTCCCCTTATTCTGAAGGCCATTTAATGAAATGATACAACACCTTTAAACAAAATTCTTCAACTGAAACAATTTTTTCTAAACATCTTAATGAACGTAGATATATAATAAATACGTTAGAGGTATTCTGAAAAATTATTGTAGGTGATGCAATATCAAAAGTATCTCTTTTATCACGAGATAGTTTGTTGCAACAAAAGCCCAAAAGCACATTTAATGGCAGAAATAAGAACTTAACCTATGGGCATAAAAGTGAATTTTAGACCTAAACAGTTTTCATACATGTGGCCCTTAGTGTTCAGTACTACCTACAGTCCACAATATAACAAAATTGTCAAATTTATCAAAAATAATCTCCCACTTCTTTATTCTCAAAACAATATGCGAGAAATTATCAAAAGCAATGTAAATTTTGGACCCAAACAAGCCTCCAAACTAGGAAATCTATTGTCACCTAGACCTATTTATATCTAACAGTGCAATACGTAGGGACATGGTATCGGACAAATGCTCTTACCCTGCTGCGGACATCATAGATGCAAACTTGTAACCTTGTCAAAAAAGGGAGTTTTAGACCTAAACAGTTCATCACACACACTGTGGCCTTATGTTCAGAAATTGAAAAATCAGGCGATACTGTTTTAGAAGGGCTAACTGAGTATATTTGATGGTAGTGGATTGAGTACTAGCTTTCTTCTTCAGACATGGTGTTATACAAGAAACTGAAAATTCACAGACTTTTTATATACAACAGACATGGACCTTCAAAGGAATTTAGAATCTTTAAAAATAGCCAATGCATAAAAGTAGAGAAGTTCATTACTACAGGTCAAGAAATAAACATTCTGGATACATGTGAGGCGTGACAGAGTGATCATTAGTTATCTCTTATCTATTTGTTATCAGGTGTGATTTGTGACCCTCGCCGTTCATGACGTAATGTGACAAGAAGCTGGATGGGATGTAAAAACCAGTTTTCAGAGTTTTACATTTTTGCATTAACTTATATTCCCACTCCTTCCTCTCCCGCTGTGTCTTAAAATGTCTCATTGAGATCATAACCTGCAAATCTTTCATGGAGTGATCGTCTCTGGAGAAGTGTGTGGCCACTAGAAGATCAGTTCTGCTGTTATTAATCGTGAATCTGTGTGAATTCATGCGCTGGCTGAGTCTCTGTGGTGGGACATTGCACACATATAATGAGATACACGGGGGGGGCACACTAGGAAGACTGCAGAAAATGACCCGTCCTAATTCTGAGCACAACTGCTGTCACTATGGGACAGGTACACAATCTGTCAGCATGTGGATGTGGCCTGCAGGTCATGCACCCTGTTCTGCAGGCAGGGTTGAGGTCCATTTTCTGTTGGGGCCCTTCAGGCGCTCCGGACAAAATTGCTCCACAGACTTGTGGTTGCCGAAAGGAAAGGATGGAGGGACTCGGGAATAATGTCTTTGAGTCTGTTGTCCCTATGTAGCACCAGGATGGATTTCTGGCAATCTTTCTTTCGTAGATCTCCAGCTGTGGGTTGTAGTGACAACTAGGGGCAAAGCACTCGTTCTTCATTCTGGGTCTCTTTGTATGTAAGTAGATCGTCTACTGTGATGGCTGTCGCTTTGTTTATTTGATTGTCCAGTGCAATTTTGGAATTGTATCCAAGTTTGAGAAATTACATCCTCGAGAACCCAGAATGTGCTGTTGTCCAGGCCTCCTGCCTTGGGTCGTAACAAAAGATACCATTGTTAACTTATAGCCTGGCTGTTAAATATAGATATGTATTTGTGTGCTTGGGTGCGAAGCTTGTCATTACTGAGGTAGGAGGCCGATCTGTCTAGTGGTTTTGTGTATATTGAAGTGAGTAGCCGTGGTCCTTCAATGTGTATTGTGTATCCAGAAAGCGGATATTTTGCGCTCTGAATAGGTAAGCTTGAGGTTTGAGGTGGGGTGAAAATTAATTGAAGTCATTTATGGAATTGAATTAGGGCCTCCTCGCCCCGCAGTCCACGATTAAAACATATCATCAATATAACAGAGTACAACTTGGGTTTGGTGTTGCATGTGATAAATATACCCTTCCAGTTCCCGCCATAAAGAGATTTGCATACGGTGCACACTCTGGACCCCAAATGAAGTTCCCATTCGCTGTAGGTACCAGGTCCCGCTCCAAAATTAAAATGTCTGTGTCAGAGTATGAACTGTTATGATCTGTGTGACTGTTTTGTTTGTGGTTTGCTTCTCTAGGTACACCTGGCATGCTGCAACCCCATCCTTGTGGGGAATGTTTGGTATAACAAGGGATCTACCTCCATGTGGCCAAATGGTAACACCTCAGGTAGTGGACCGAGGCATTCAGGTTTGTTAAGAAGGTCCGTGGTTGTCCTGGATTAGCTTGGAGTAACTTAGACCCAGGGGTATAAGGATATTTTCCACCCAACCCGAGATGTCCATCTGTCAGTTTCCCAATGCCAGAAATAATAGCCTCCCAGGATTCCACCTTTTTGGATCTTGTGGATGCAAAAGAAGCATGCCCGTCTTGGGATCCTCTGGGATAAGCAATTCCACCACCTGCTTCCGACCAGATTGGAAACTTCTTAACTTCTTTATCGATCCTTTAAAAAAAAAAAAGAAAGTGCTTCATCACTACGACTACAAGCACCAGCCTAGCTCAGCAGAGCTGTGTTGTCAACCTTTCCTCCTATGAGCCAAACAAACATGAAATTTCTGTTGATTAGACACCACTGTGTTTTCCTTCATGCCTTACGATTTTTAAGTTTCTCTAAATAAAGCTGCAAGCATCATTCAATTTTTTATACTTTACTCCAGTGATTGTTGCTTGTATTTCTTATTCGATTTTTTTGAATTCCTTGTGAAAGTCGAGCTTCTAAACTTTCTTATCCATGCAACCACCTCATTCATTGCCAGGTGAGCTGAATCTACCATTTCCTTGGAACCAGTATAAAGTGTCTGACAGCCCCAGGAAGTGACGAGCATCATGTGGCCATATTATAGTGCTGAGATGACAATATTAGGTTCACTCAGTTTTGGGGTTTATCAGTAATATAATCAGTAAATGATGTTATATAACACATACAGAAAATAAAGAAGAACTCTGCCCAAAGGTAAAATATCAATCAATATATGCAAAAAAACATTAGGTTCCCAGGTTTAGGAAAATGGGAATCACTTGTTGACAAGGTTTTTTCTGTTAACCTCTATAGGAATTCACAGAGGGAAGTATACCACCAACGCCCTTTTCCTTTCTTAGTTTCATGTTTTTCCTTCACCTTCCAAGAGCCATCAACTTTTTTACAACTTTTATTTGTCAACATAGCCAAAATAGGGTTTGTCCTTTAGTTGTATTTTATGGTATAATAAATAGTCATCGGTGTTAACCAGTTCATTAACTTTCTTAGGTTGAAACAGTGTTTCAGATTTTTATGGAAGGTTCCAATCAGGGAGGTTGGGTTTTGGACGGTTCCCTGAGGTTAGGCTATAGATTTTTTGTAGCCCTAGTGTTTAGGGTGGTTATATGTCAGCTGCCATTTATATTACCTTCATCACTGCATGTACATTGAACAAGGATACCAATATTATTGATACTTGTTCTGTGCGTGGCCTTGCGGCTTTCTAGGTGCTTAAAGCCGCCATGGAGCATTTGGACTAAAGGTAGCTCCATTTATTTTAAACGTGGATTTATTCATTACAAGTTAAGTCTTCATTATTTCCATTCTCCATATTGTTGTATTAGTCAGGGCGTGGAGGTATTATATAGTCACTATGTGGTGGTGATATGAGGTTATGGTGTGGAGGTATTATTCACATAATCTCCAAAACAATGGGAATCTCGCAAGAGAACAAAGAGTGACTTTTGATCACTATATTTACTATTTTGCCATAGGTCGGATATGACGTTTTAAATTGTGATTTCTCACCTCTGTCTAGAAGTGTCACCTGCTGCAGACGGTGTCACAAGGGGGCCTTATTTGTTCTGTGTCCATGAGATTAGGGACGACTGCCCAAGTATTAGGCTAGGGATCCCTTACTGAGCTTACTTTGTTTCAATAGATATAAGGCTCTTCTGTTAATAGGTGGTGCTCCACCAGTCTTGATAATAGAAAGGGAGTTAATCCCTCTTTCAGAAGGAAAAAGGGTTAAATGATGAGGTTAGAAATCAGGTTTTTAAATAGTGTTGCCTAGAGGGTAAGAGTTATACATAATTAAAAGTTACGTTTTAGTGTTTTACAGATAGAGAACTGATAAGTTTAAGTTTCCTATGGCAAAATAGTAAATATAGAGGTATTATTCAGTCACTATGTGGTGGTGATATGGGGCCCTGGTGTGCCAGTATTATTCAGTCACTATGTGGTGGTAATATGTTGGTGATTGTGTAGTGGCATTTTCAGTCACAATTTGGTGGTGATAAGGGTGGACATGATTGTTGAGGTATTGTTCATTTCACTATGTGGTGATGATATGAGGTCATGGTGTTGTGGTGATTTTCCAGTCTCTAAGAGTGGTGAAATGTGGTCATTGTGTTAGGAATTATTTGGTCCTAGTGAGAATGATATGGGTTCATGGTGTATAAGTTGGGGAATTAATTTAGTCACAGTTTCGATGGGGAAATGGTCATAAAAGGTTATATTGTTTGATCTTTTGATAGCGTTATCAATACAAGTCTTTGTTATGTCAGTAACAGTACTTAATATTATGCTCTCTAATACAATCGGTATTATGTGGTCACTGAATGACCATTATATAGTGGTATCATCCATAGAACATTGTCTTACAGCTATTTGTATGGTTTTATGTACATATAATACATTACTTTATATAAATACATCTTTATAGACCCCCGTAACGATGCGGTTGTGTCGCCCTGGTCTGCTGAGTAGCAGGGCATTATTCTTTTAGGTGGAGCATGTTTAAGGTATGGTCCTAACTGTGTTTGGGTGTGGTATAGAGCCATGTCCAGGTGTCCTTGTAACTTAATTGGGTGTGATCTTAGGAAAAAAAAAAAAACCCCACGGGGTGCCTGACGTGTCCCTCTTTGCCGTCTCTAAAAGTTGGGAGGTATGACTATTAGGCCCTGGACTATGAAGAGGCCCAAAGACCTTTCTGCCACAGAAGAAGACACCACTATTATTGTAGGCCTTGGCTCCTTACCCGTCTTGCACTTTGATTAAAGAGAACAATATGCTTGTGCCGAGATTGAAAGGAGTGTTAAAAGCGCTATGGACCGATATAGATAAATAAAAATGTTCTGTTTTATCTATATCGGTCAGTAGCGCTTTTAACACTTGTTTCTAGGTCTAGATACTGTATAGCCAAACCAGACTGCGAGGGTTCAATCTCGGCACAAGCCTACATACACTGGCGGTGCTTACTGGATAAGTAGCCTCCATCTTGTGCTCTGATGAGAAAAAACATATTCTAACTTACAAAAATGTCTTTAAAAAATTCTTCTGCACAGCTTGGCTGATGTAATGATACAACCAAAACTCAGGCCATCTATAGTAAGACATCAAAAGCTTGGTAACAGTATTTTCAGATACTGTAAAGGAAAATTTGGCCAAATACTGTCCAAGAGATATGACTCAAAAAATGTTCTGGTCCTTCTTGGGCATTTGCCACACTTACATATTGTTGCTTTTTTTTTGCATATACAGTTATTGTAGAATATGGAGATCCAATGGAGATATTCGTACAGAGCATGGTAATCTACTGCATACGTTTTATCACATGACATGAAACAGCATTTTTGAAGGGAAATGCAGTACATATTGCACAGTAGCACTCATATCACATGCAGTTCAGTAACAGAACATAGCTAAATTCACATGTAAGATAGGATTTATATATAGTATTTGAGCTATTTACAGTGAATGCCTGGCCGAGAACCAAAAATATACCGGTTACTAAAGTCTGTCAATGATGCTTAATTATTCAAATGAGGTATTATATCGCAGGACATGTCTGCCAAAGTGTATAAATAGCAGGTGGGGCCATTGCTTTTAATATCTGTACTGTATGTTCTTCACTCACTATGCTCTAGTGCAATTAATCCATGTTACAATTCTACTTCCTCATCCATGTGCGCATTAATAGTGAACTGTTATATAATATGAAGTAGAACTGTACATTGTCATTATAAAATGTTCCAGCCTATTCATCTATAACTCCTAGCAATCTAAGAGAAGGGTTGAAAATCAGTTCTTGCAGCAGGTTCTGTACTTGGCTGATGAAAGGTTACTAACAAGTTCCTGAAGGTGCCGTTTATCCCTCCCCCCTTATTTTTAGTACTGATGAGTTTGAACACTATAATGTTTCCGTGTACTCGGTTATCTTACAAATTTTTTTGTCTTTTTTCATGATAGATAAGGCTTTATTTTTATGATTTTTTACTTTTTTTACTTATGTGGAGGAAAATTGTAAAAAAATAAACTGGTCTGTTTTTCTCATCTAAACAGCAAAAGTGATGCTAAAATATATTTTGCATTTGTATCACTTTTCCATCACAGACATCTATATGTAGGATTTAAATTTGCACTTTGGGCTGTCAGGGTTTTTTTTTTAATTCATATTTTTTTGTGTTTATTTTTTACATTTTATTTTCATATTGTGATCCCATAAGGTCAAAATAATGGGATGTACACATGGCATACCGCGAAGCGTACTGTACGCCCCACAGTACGCTAGGTGTTTTAGAAGTACAGTGCGTACATCTAAGCACAGAGGGGGCCAGCCCCTGGCTGGCCACATTCATTTTCGTTATCAGCGGCGTGTAAGCGCCGCGAAGAAGTGACCTGTCACTTCTCTTCCCCAGCTTACAATACGAGCACATTGTACCCCAGGGGAGACAGACGTAATTCATAGCTCTCTATGAGAGCTGTGAATTACCATAATTGCTGGGCGCATGTCGGGCGTATTGAAGTGCAAATACGTCGCAAAATGCGCCTGCAATTACACCATGTGAGCATACCCTAAGACCTCTGGCCATTTTTCTGATGATATTTTTGTTGCTGATTTACCCTGTAACTAGGGCTGATATATTAGCCCCAGTTACAGGCAAAATTCGTGCCCAGCATTGAATGCAGCTTTGATGTGCAGCTCCTACAGTTACTAATATAAAAAATTCTGAATTGTTCACAAACTTTCAAACACCACTGTATGGGATGCACTGCAGTCAGCATGGCTTCCGACACCTGTAACAACCTATCAGGACTATATTGAGTCACTCTCATCCTGTCTAGCTGCTGTCCATACAGTACACAGCAGTTACTGTGGATATTAGCTCCTGGTCATAATAATATGACCAGGCTTCAGCCAGTAATTCATCTTTCTGATGGTAGGGGGCACCCAAGCATTGGTGGACGGTGTAGAAAGAGTAAAAATCCGGGAAGTAGTGTGGGAGGAGTCATTTCAAGAAGAGCGTTAGAAGAGAAACATCAGGCGAGAGTGGGGTTCTCAGTTAGCAAGCAAAGTCAAGCAAACGGTTCAGAAAGTCGTTCATTTAAAAAGACCGGTGGATACCAATACTGGGAGCAAGTGATGAACAGCCAACATGGGGAGACTGAGTGTGGATGGAGAGGGAGCCTGCTCCTGGTACACTGCAGAAGACTGTGTCGCAGCTCAGAGGAAGACAAGACGCTGTGTTGTAGAGACTCGGATTAATCTGTAGGTGTTATTATGTCATTAATAAACTTCAAAAAGTTCAGTAAATCTTTATAAGAGCCCCAGTTGTGCTACTGTGCCGTCTGAACTTACTGGTATTACAATAATATGACTCAACTGTGTATATTTGTAGCCCAGATAACAACATTGGGCCACATGTATGAACCTGTTTAGGTCTAAAACTCACTTTTTTGCCCATAGGTTACAATGGACAAAAGAGTGAGTTTTAGACCTAAACAGTTTCATACATGTGGCCCAATATTATGTAATTTTCCCACAAATTTTGCCAAACATTACCTTGATAAATAGTTCTATGAAGTGATCTGATTTATTGTATATACAGTACATCTTGGTATAGGTCACTTATCAATGTGGTCCTCGACTTTATAACTCCCCTGCTGCTGTTATAAATTAATAGTAGTTTCTTTTAAACTGCATACACATCTATGGGAGAGGAATAAAGGCAGAGAAAAAGAGGCACAAAGCAAGATGCAGAGTATAAGAGGCATGAACAGCACCTGTAGGGTGAGCCCCAAATTCATGTCCAATGGTGGACCACCAGAATGAAATTCCACTGCTGGGTCCTAGGCACACTAGTAGTAAGCGCATGAGGCCCAATGATTTTCTTGGTGAATTTGAATTGCCAAATGCCACCCGTTAGAAAGTCATTAACGGATGTAAAACTGCACTTTTTTTATTTAATTTTATTGATTTTATATAGCACTGACATAGTCTGCAGCACTGTACAGAGAATTGTCCCCTGGTCTCTTTGCAGCTCACAATCTTAATTCCAAATTAACTCCTTAACGACCGCCCACCGTCTTTTGATGGTACTACACAGCCCTGATCCCAGAGCATGTCCTGCGAGCACCAGGCAGCGGAGGAAACCTCCCCAATCCGATGCTTTAACCCTTTGATTGCGGCGGTGCGTTACCGCAGCGCAATCAAGGGATTCCCTGCCTGTCGGGTGATCGAACGCCCGTTCACCCGACAGAGCCGGGGAATGGCTGCACAGTCAGCTCTGGGACCTAGAGTGGCCCAGAGCTGTCTGTGTATCAAGCCAGGACCTGGACACACTGTGTGCTGTCCAGATCACTGCCTGTGTCAAAGTGACACAGATTAGAATGTATTAGCATATATGAATATGCTAATACATTACTCAGTGTTTAAAAAAAATTGTAAAATAGTTCTCCCTTCAGGGGATTTAAAAAAAAAAAAAAAGTAAATAAAAAAACTGAAAAAGTGTAAAAAAAAATGAATAAAAAAATAAATAATAAAATAAAATAAATATTTAATAAAAAATAATTGTGCATATATTACACGCACAAAAAAACCTACACATATTTGGTATCCACACGACCGTAATAACCTGTAGAATTAATCTAACAAGTTATTAAGTGTGAAATGTGAATGGTGTAAAAAAATAAATAAATAAATAAATTTTTTTAAATAAAAAAAAAAATTCTGCAATTATTTATAAGCGAATTTAAACTATTCCCCCATAAAGTACAACTTGTCTCCAACAAAACGAGGCCTCATACAACTGCGTCATTGAAAAAATAAAAAAGTTACAACTGTTGAAAAGTAAAGGGGGCAAAAAAAAAAAAAAAATGTTCTGGTCTTTAAATACTTTCAGTTTCGGTTTAAGGGGTTAATTACCTGTAAGAAAGTACCACAAAAACAGGAAGAACATACAAAACCCCCACACAGTTGTTGCATCTAGTTGGATTTAGGCCCCGTTCACACGGCTTATTTGCCGACGGATTGGCACCCCTATCCGCCCGGATTGCGCTTCAATAGGCGCCAACGTCGGAGCATTACGGTAATCCACTGCTCTCATAGGAACAGTGGTTCCGTCGTCATTGAGAAAATAAAAAAGTTACAACTGTTTGAAACGTAGGAGGCAAAAACAAAAAAAAATTTCTGGTCACCCACCCCACTCGACTTTCAGTGTTCATTTAAGGGGTTAATTACCTGTAAGAAAGTACCACAAAAACAGGAAGAACATACAAAACCCCACACAGTTGTTGCATCTAGTTGAATTTAAACTCAGGGCCCCAGTGCAGCAAGGCAACCAGGTTCGCCATCAGGGCAGTATTGTCAGTACTCCTGTTAGGGGCTCTCAATTTTTTTTTAAAAAGGGGCCCACTGATATTGGGCAAGACAAGAATTGGTAATGGACAGGAGGTCCAGATTCTTTAGCTTTATGGCAAGAAAATGACTTGTGACAGTGCTGAAGGTAACATTTCCAAGGCAACAACTGCTTATGGAAAGAAATGTGCACTGATATCAGCTATTTTTTGAGGATTTTAGATGCTAAACTTGTGACAATCATCTGATCAAAGCACCATCCTCATTTGTGTAGGGGACTGGAACCACCCCCCACAAACAGTAGTATGTGGTTGTACTGTATATTGTTTATACTATATATTATGTATATACGGATATAAAAGAAATGAGGTGATTAAGTTCTTTATTAATGACAGGGGTGCTTTAAGTTTTGGAAACATGTGTAGGTCTACAGCCAATCAATGTGAGGAGGAGGATAGGAGCTGCTGATCCACATATAAGGAAATCTGCCATGTGCTAGTCAATTCTATCATGTGCTAGTTCAGTTCTGTTGTGTTCAGTGTGTTCTGAGTTAAAGATCCAGTTCCAGCATCTGGGATCATTCTTCCCACTAGCCAGCAGTGAGGTGAACAGGCTGCAGGCACATCATCTGCTGGTAGCTCACATAAGAAGGAGAGGGAAGGAGGAAGAAGCAGGAACAGGTAGACAGGAGTGTAGTAAGGAGAGGAATTTGAGGACAGATTGGGAAACTGTCCTGAAAGAGAAGATGAGTAGACAGCCTAGGGAGCATACCAAGTGACGACACCCGTCCTTAGACAGAATTGCTGTCCTGTAGCCACAGAGCTGCAAGACAGAGGGAATAAAGGGGCCGAGGAATTGTCTAGAGATTTGCTTGAGAGGCAATTGAAATAAGAAAGAAGTATGGGAACTCCATTGAGAAACTGTTTACCTTTTTGGTTCAAGTGTTATAGCCTGCTGAGAACTCCTGTGAGTAAAGTCTGCAAAATCCCAAAGCTGAGAATATCGCTGGTTATTCATGCGCCAGTGCACTATAGCTCTCAGCAACCCCCCAATGGCAGGCCTAACATCCATGCACACCTGCTACCCAGCTGTATCTGCACCCTCATCTTACTCCTCCTGCGCACCTTACATTTGAAAACACATAAAATCCGTTTTGGAATCCACTCAAAATCCATGTCACATTCATTTGAATGGAAAGTTTGCACCATAGTTTACAATGTGAAATCTGACATGGATTTTTCTGCTGCAGATTTGAAACCTGTGAAATGAAGAAAAAATGTCAAATAACACATCTGTTTTAATTCTTGTTGGGTCAGCATCATCGAAATGGATCCAATCCACTGCTGCAAAATTAAAGTCTGCAGTAAAAACCTTGGATTTCTGCTGTGGATTCTGCGTGAGATTTTTTAACTTTTAAAATACGACCACTGAACATACCCTTAGGGGCTAAAAGTATAATGGAAGGTCATATGTATTAGGCTATGTCCAGACGGCATAGAAAAATTACCGGTTGGATTCTAACCAGTATATTAACCTCTTTTCAATGGTTTTGGGGGACAGTTCTGTCCGTGTTTTATGGATTCGGCTGTCTTCCTAATCATTGAATAGCACACCTTCCGGGCGGAAGAACGTGCATGTTTCGAGTTTTTCGTAATGCCGGCAGTGTGAAAATCTGCCCAGTAGAAAAAAACTTTCGTGTGACTACTTGACAGATTTTTTATTAACATCTATGGGGATGGCTGAAAGTGGGTTTTTCCCCCCGACAGCGTTTTCAGAAAACCATTTTGGGTGGGATTTTTCCCTTTAAATTTTTAGTTTTTAATAGTTTTTAAATATAAACTCTTTAAATTAAAAAACCTTAAACTGTTATTTTACATTAGTTAAAGGGGGGGCTAAAAATCTATCACTCAAAATAGTTTTTTAGAACTGTAAACCCTTTCCCATTTCCCCATTTAAAGGGGGCTCTCTTCCATGAGAAAAAAATTTCAAAAGGTTGTTAAAGTTTTTTTCTTTGTCAAAAAAAATTTTATCATTTCAAGCCCCGGAAAAACATATCTTTTTATATTGATACATCCATAATTAATAAAATTTATACTAAAAATGACAGTATGAATATTTTGGGGGTTTGGAGCTCCCCTTTTTACTTTTAAATTTAAAATTTTTTAAGGTTTCCATTTTCCATTAGAAGTCACTATGGAAATTTTGAAAAAAATTAAAAACCCTTGACTTTTTTCAGGATTTTGATCCCTTATCTGTATTCCTAGATTTTCAAGTTCCTTAAATCTTTTCTGTTTCCTCTGTTATCTTAGGATATTTATCTGCACCTTTTTAAAGGTGAGTTCACAAAGGATATGGGAACGGGAGAAGAGTTATGAAAAGGGACTTTAAAAAAGGGCAATGTTATGTAACCAAAAAAAAATTTTTAAATTTTTTTTTGTAAACAAATTTAAACTTTATGAGGTTTTTTAAAACAGGATATGAAAATTTTTAATTTTTCCTAAAAAAAATTATTATGTCTTTACATGTTGGAGGTCTAAAAGGGAAAGGCTTTCTTCTGTTAAAAGGGTTTTTCATACCCCAATGATTAGCTTTAAAAATGTAGGGGAAAGTAAGTGAAGTATATTACCAAATACATTGTTGTTCTGATTTGTTTTGTTCAGAAGAAAAAGAATTTTTTATCAAAACTGCAAGTTAATGCAATTTTCCCTTTTGGGTTACTGCCCCATTTTTTTCCCTCCCCTTTTTTTTTTATTTTTTGCTCCAACTCCCGTTCCCCCCTTGGGTAAATCGTTTCCCTGCTGAGTCTTATCTCAAAAAGGGACTTATTTTTTAAAATTTCAAAACAAACTTTAAATCCTTTAGAGCCCTAGCTTTGTAAAATGCAGTTTAAAAAACCTCCTGAAACTTATATCACAAAAACAGGAAAAAGCTAGGAATGCAGAGCTAAAATTTAAATCACTGAAAAAATCACTAACCCCCCACCAAACCCGGGAATTTAAAAGTCTGACCTCCTGGGGGCCCGGTGAAACAGCATGGTGAGACAATCCCTTTAGAGCCTCAATCACATCACATTTATAACCTCTGTTCTTGGTTTTTTTTGGGAAACCCTGAAAAATGCAGGGGTTTGGTTTCTGTGGCAAAGCTATAAATTGATGGGACAAACTTTGCTTGAATTAAAAGCTTTACGTTTCTGATACATAATTTATAAAATAAGCTTTATAATTTGGGAAAAAAAACAGAGCACATGGGCCCCAATTCGGGAAAAAATGTTTCCCCTATAGTTTCCTTTAAAACCCCAAATAAGCACTGGGCGTTTGATTTGGGATAGATTTTTCTAGGTATCCCAGCAAAAGGGAGGTAGGTTTGTGGGTTTGGGAAGGGTGAAATTTATAAGCCCCTTTTGGGCAGTTAATTTGGCCCTCCTGTAGGTAGGTATATTTGACCCCCCCCTGTTAGTATATAAAAGCCCCCTGTAGGTAAGTGTATATACTAGTGTCCGACAAGACCCAGCGGCGAAGTAGGTTTGATGACACTGCTGCACCACGCCCCCTGTGCTTTTTTTGATCTGAGTACAGGTCATTGAATAAAAACCGTCCCTGTTTTCTCCCAAGCGTAAGTGACTAGAATGGACAGATGAGGTGCTGAGGGCTGGAGGGAGTGAAAGAAAAAAAACTGGGGGAAATTTTTTATGTGGATTTGGCAGGGATCACCAAACCCCCCAAAGGGGCCTGGGGGGAATGAGCATTTCCCCCGCCTTCCAAAAAGTATCACAGACCTTTTGTGGCAGCTGTGCACGGGGAAAACTTCACGGTGGGCTGTAAATTACTTCGGGTTAGGGGCCCCTTCCTGCAGCGAAAAAAACCCCAACCCCAACATATTTGCCCTCTCCACGTCTCCCTGCTTCACAAAACCATTGTAAACCCGCCAGGCGCCCCCTACTCCAAAATCCATCCCCTAAAACAATAAATGCGGGGGGTTGACGGGGACCTGTATAAACATATTTCATGCCCTGGCCCCGGGTTCAGCGGAAAAGGGGTTTGGGGGCCCTCGATTTAGACCATCTTTTTGTCCACTTTTTGGTCATTCTCTAGTAATATTCTTGAGTATATTTTCTTCGTATAGTGTCCCTATGTATGCCTGTACTTGACTGCTACTTTTAGTTTGCTCACTGCATTGATGGTGGGGTATACGTACAAAAGTGAGTACACCCCTCACATTTTTGTAAATATTGTATACTTTCATGGTGAGCAACACTGAAGAAATGATATCTTGAATCATTTACATTGAAGTGTCAACGGGTCGTTTACCAACACTGGGGGTTCAACCCGTTTGTCCGGTACTCCAAGCATCACGATTCAGGGGGGGAACATGCTAGCGGCCGATTTAGAACGAGTCAGTCGCAGAGTTCTGGTTTAGTATATCTCATTCATGTTCCAAGCAAATTCTGACAATACAATGCTAGTACACAATATTTGTATGATTCTGTAATACAACTAAGCGCCAGGGCGAAGGGGCCGTGATGGATACGGACGTATGTCATATTTAGGCGAGCGTTCCTGAGTAAGCTTTCATTGGTCCATGTTGTCTCTGAGTAGAAAGTCTCATGGTAATGCATCAGCAGAGAGGGTGCGAACTTTGTAGTTGTCATTCCAGTTAAAACGAACTTAAGGAAGGGAGATGTACACCAAAATTGCCTCCTCCTGGGGAAACTGATAACAAGATGTTACTCTGGACTGCAACCATCTTAAAATGCTTTCTCATATTTTGAATTTGTATCATTGACTCGCAAAATGGAATTTGCTCCAGCTGAGATACCTCTATTAAGGAGAAAGAAGCTTTGGGATTAATTGTTATGCATGCACCACATATTAGTTTCAAATCTAACTTATACCTTCACAATCCCCCTTAAAGACCACAAGCATATTCTTCCACTGTCCTGTCGATTACACTGGGCTTCGGAGTTTAGCCCAATACTGTTACTTTGGAAAACGCTGACTCACACTGGGGGTAGAGGGGGGTTTGGGACTCTTCTTCGGAAGTAGCGGGATACCCCCTAGTGGGTGAATTCAACCACGCAACTTTCCAGTGGGGCGACATACACTAATCAGTGTGAGGTTCTTAACTAAGCTTGATCGTGTCCCGTTAGACATTGAAGAGTTGACTTTTGGTTCATACTTATGGGGGGCTTGGTAGGAAGGGATGTCACCAATACTACTTCATCACCTCGCAGACATCAGAGGTTCCTGTTCGCTGCATAAGGAAGGTTCTGAGGTTGGCTGCCTCCTGCAGCTATCGGGCCAATAGGATTTTTGTAGAGGGAACGCAAGCAGCACAGCATAAACAGTAAGCACCACCAGCATAACAGCAGTATACCTGCCACTTGCTGTAACAGCGCTTCCACCTCCAGTTCCAATCAGTCAAGCCAGGAGGCCCAGGAAGTATACCATCTCCTGAATTCACCTTGAGTTCTACTTTGAAATTCTATAATCTTCCATAGGGCGATAGTGATTTTTGCCATTCAACTCCTGTGTTGTTCGGGTATATATAGGTGCTAGCATTTGGTTCTTTAACTATAGCAACACTACCACAAACTCCTCCTTTCTCAGCCAGAACCCAGGTCGATGGCTAATCGGTTCTGTAAGTGTCATTCCTTGTTTTTGGGGACTAGATTATTATAGACACCTTGAATCCATCTTATACTGAACATTAACAAACTTTGGCTGATTATTGTATAAATATAATTAATCCAGTCCACATTCTTATTGGATTTGCACTTGGGGAATAATGGAAAAGCGAAGCTGCAGCAATTGTCCTGCGTTTCGAATGGTCAGGGACACCCTTAGGCCCACTCATAATGCATCTATATATATATTGGGATCTTACCTGGGATATTGGAGGTCCGACTTAAGACTTTTCCTGATCGGAGGGTAATTCTAGAGTGGGGCGGCTGCTCGGATTTCCATGGGTAGAGCCTTGAAGGGCATGGAGAGCTTAGTTCTCCGTTAATGTGCACTCGAACTTTCCTGGTAGCTGGCAAACCACTTTATCAGTCTCCCATCCCCCCACATCATCTAAACCAGAATGACTCATCCAGGAGGGTTCCAGTGAGATTCACCCGATATTTCCACTAGTCAGGTTGGACTGGAAAATAAAAAAAAAATAATAAACAATCCGGTGAGAAGACCCCCAAAGATGCATCACGTCTCTGTAGCAGGGGGAGAAAAACAAGTGTAGTTCGCAAGGGAGCACCGACAACTCCACGAGGCAGGTCTCACTTTGGGTTTGGAAAAGCTTATAGAGTGGATTAGGTTCTCACAGCCCAGAAAACATATGTGCGCTTATTTCAGAATATGAAACTAATAAAACAGTTCTGGCAGGTTATCTGCAGTAACTTGGTGAATACGGGATTAGGTTTCCAAGTTGGGGGTATGGTCCGACAGGCCAACACCCAACTGTTAAATTATGGGCCCTTACCGTGTATTTAACCACATTTAAGACACAGGAGTTTTTCCGGGTGCCTGAGAATGAGCTTGCGTGGTGGCGAGGGATTAATTCGAGGATAGAAAACGCATCTTGTCCCGTCTGTATATTTGGGATTGGGAACTACTTATTCTTATCTGAATTTCTGAAGATTGACCTTCGAGTATATACTGAGCTACAGTGGGATGGCGGCGGTGGGTTCTGTTTTTAATGTCTTTATGCTCTATAAGAGCTAGCATTGGATTTTATTATCTTATATATGCCTAAAACCCTATTTGCCCATATTCCTGGGAGGGATTTTCAATAGTACAGGACGAGTGGGAAGCATCTCTTGGGACAAACAACCGTTACCCATGTTGAGTGGGCCCTCTAGTCAATGTAATCCGCACTAAACAAGGAATTTCCCGTCTCATCCATACGATCTTTGGCCTCCACTTGGTTTAATTCCCCAAGGTCACTCACCCGTGTTCCCACCCCACATCAGGACATAGTAACAATTTTATTCCAGGGACGGGTCACACACAAATAGAATTGTCCCGATTTGAATACCTCATGGTAGTATCGGGTTCCACGACAAAATTGTATACTGAGATACAAGATGTCAGCAATAAACAAATGAAAAGTTTCTTGCCGCTTTGGGGTGGTGTGGCACGCAGGAGAAGAGGTACAGCTCTTCGCGCAGCATTTTGCTATTAGGGTGAGTTAAAATCAAAGTAAAAGGGAAGGAGGTATACAGACGCAATATTTTGTCTCGACTAGGGGTCCAGCTTGTGGTTTACACCAGAGTCAGAGGAAGATGTTTGCGTCCATGTTAGAGGGGTTTTTCCCTCCAAATTCAGCGAGCGAGTGGGGGGTACATGCAGTGATAAACGTAAACTGGGCTCGTCTTAGATGTCGGGGGCTGCCAGGGCGGAACTTTCTCCTTATAAGTGAGCTATGTTTATGTGATGTGCAATGTGCGGTCTCATGTTTTGAAATTCATGCACCGTTTTCTGTACGATTCTGGAGAGACAAGCAGAGACTGCAGCATGCCAATTAGTCTATCTTTGGACATTCAATAACAAATTGTACGTCCGTAGCACTATTTTCCCCTAGCTTTGCTCCTGACTTCTAAACAGAAGGGGCTTTTACTATGAAATGCCAGGATCTTCAGAATGGGGGGGTTAGGCCATGTTTTCCTTGTGGGGTGTGCCCTATCAGTCGGTAATAGAACAATTGGGGCGACGTTCTGGCAATGGGCGAAGTGGGATGACCTCAGCAGTCTGTTTTTAACCAACAATTAGTCTTGCATGAGTTCAATTGCCCCCACATTTCTCTCTATCTTCGCAGCTCTTTGGGGAGGAATAGGTACGGCGTAGTGGAGGCCAATAACATCTACCCCTAACCACGTTCCATATAAACTCTCGGAGTGTACCGGCGGAAGAGATTAGCTTGACCCTGGTCTGACTTGATCAACCTGAGGACTTCTACATAAAGGCACGACAAGCTATTCAGTAATCTACTTCTTTGACCATTTACTTTTGGAGTCTGTTGGTCACTGGTAGTCTTCTTGCTGACCATCCGCTGAAAACCATGTCTACCTGCATACAGAAAAAAATTTTCATACTTACCCTCTTAGGCATTCTGGATGTGGTCCACTTGAACAGCCCTTTTGGGAACGGGGTACTGGGTCTTTTCCTAGTTGCTGCCTCAGGTACTTGGAGCTGTTGGGGAAGGAGTTGCAGGTGAGTATGACAGATGGTGCATGCTTGAGAGTAGGCTGATATTGGAACTGATTCTGGAGCATGCTACAACTTCTGCACTCTACGCTGAGTGAACGTGAGTTCTTTCACCCACGCATGAGTAGCTCAATGGGCCCAGCCTGCAATGGCAGGATCTCACATTCGTTTCTCTAGGTAAAAAGCAGGCATTTGCGACTTCCAAAAATTCCTCTTTCGAGAGTTGTCTCAACTTTTTACACTGTTGTTTCCTCTCTTTCGCAAGTTGCCAGACAGTTGGTTCTTGCTGATATTCTTACTTGATTGGGCCCAGCCGGAGCTTCCAATCAGCGGCTGGAGTTATCAGTTCCGGTTGTTTAATGAATTTCCTTCCTCTGGGCTCTGGTGGATCACCAATTAATGAGTTCAGGATCCTCAGCCACTTGGGATCGACCACTACACCAAGAGCTGCATGCTTTTGCGGGCTTGGGCCGCTGTCTGGTTTCCTCGGGGTCAGTTTGTTCTTTCCTTTTCATGGGCTTTAAACCTTTTAAGACGGCTACCTTTGCTGGGCAGTTCAGTGCAGCCATCTAAGGATTTGATTTGTACTGCATGTCTTAATCGGGGTCACCTGCTGCATGATCGTAATCTCGATTTTCTTCAAATGAGCCAAAATCAGATGTTGCTATCACATAGCATATCTTGAGTCCAGTCATTTATATGACCGTTTTTCCTTCCAGCCCATTTGCAGGCTTCTTCCAGAGTTCGTAGTTCAGCAAACTGAGTGAAAGTGCTCGGGGGCAGTGCTTCTGCCATGAGGATTATCAATCTTCTGTGCGTATATTGCTAAATCCTGGATGGTGGAATAGTCCCTTTACAGTTAGCATATCTTGATACATCGTCCAGAGATCAAGATCTGCATGGGGGATCTCTCGGTCCACTGTGAATGGAGGACAGCAGTTTGATCTTGTATGGCTTTCAATACAATCTGGTGGTCATCTGCTGGGTCATAGTCACACTTCTGTCTCGTCCCATGTGTAGTGGAAGAAGTGTGGCATGGGTATTCAAGACTGTACAGCGTTTTGAAGGAGATGTTGGATGGCAGGAGGACCCGTCTACCATGTGTAGCAATTGCAGACGCAGGTGGGCTTGCTGAGTTCATGTGCTTTGGAAGAGTTTGTTCTTGTAGTGACTGCAGCCAAATTCATGGGGTGCCTGATGCTTCCAATCATTTCACCAGAAACAATTATACCGCAGTTTTGTCAAGAAGGATTTGTGTGCTGCATGGAAAAAAAAAAACCCCAGCAGTGAGGGCAGGCTCGGATGCGGTCACTGGCCCCAGGGCTCACAATTCGAGCTGAATAGTACACGTAGAGGGCGTTGGCGGCCCCATGCGCCCCTGGGTCGAGGACTCCAGAGGCATGTCCCTCTGTTTTTCAGAGACTAAAATGTTGAAAAGTTGCTTGTTCGTCTTCGGTAGTACAAGTCGCTGGAGCAGTCGACACTGCAGTCTTTAAAGCTGAAGCAGGCCTTTTGTTGTTGACTACCCATAATGATTATGAGCTTGTGTTGATGCCAGGTCCTCCAGTCTTCAGGCATCATAAAGGCTGCATATTTCAAGGAGCGCATACGGTAACAATTGTCCTACAGTAGGTGATGAGGCCTAGGAAACTTTGTAGTTGTCTTGAGTTTTCTGCGATAAGCGATACGGGATGTGAAGGCTTGCACCCGTTATCTGCTATGGTGTTCTGGTTCCTTGCGGCTATACAGTGACTAGAAAACACAACTCTTGTTTGGCACACTGGAGCTTCTCCTTGGAGGACCTTGCAGTTGAGAGCAGCCAAATGCTGCAGCAGGATAGATATTTTCCTTCCAGATCTTCAGGGCTTCCCCAAGAGAAGATCAGCCGACATACTGAAGTAGGGTTACTTCAGGGAGTTGTATTGCTACCCATGGTTCAGTAGAGAAGCTCTTCAAGCCTGAGTAACTGATTTGAGGCTATTCCTGGGCCCCTTGAGGTGTCCGGGTCCAGGTGAATTGGTCCCTGAAAGGTTTCGTATAAAGCAAAAGTAATGACAGTCTTCATTGAAGAGGGACTCGTGAAGAAACGATTAGTCAGATACAATAATGTAAGCAGGACAGCTGAGGGGCGGCTTCTGGGAAAGAAGAGTATAGGGTTTGGGATAATACTGGTCGTTACCACGGATAGTGGCTGCATTAACAGCTATAGGAGATCTTGCCAACCAATCGATATCCTCTGCGGTCCTCCGTTCTTGGGACTTCTTCTTTCACAGCAAAAAGAGGGAGTGTTGCTGGGTGAGACGAAGGAGACGAGTACCCCTGCGTTTAAAAGAGACTGTATTTAGCTTCAGTCATCTTCTTGACCAGCTTGTGAGGGATACTGTTGGGAGTCTAGGCGTAGGGGACTCCATATTCAGGTACACACTATGCACTGGAGCGGACCAGGAAGGAGGCCAACATCATTGGTCCTTGTGCCCAAAGTCCTGGAGGGAGGTTAGAATACAGAAGAATCCAAAAATTAAAGAAGGTTGGAAAAAGACATCAATCAGTATAGGGAGGGCTTCATATGAACATCGGTACATGATCCCATCTTCCCGATACCTGGAATCCTGTAATGAAGCTCATTCCTTCAGAGGAGAAGCTGAAAGTTGGACCCCGAATCAGTGAAACGTAAGTCTGTCCACAACTTGATTATGGGCAAGGTGTCAGAAAAAGGAAAAGGATCATTACAAGTCAGGAAAGGAACCAGCATTAATTGGTACAGTGAGGGGTGACTTATGTATGCGACCCTCAACCCCAATACAGCTAAGTATGTCAGAGGAGATCTGGACCCCAGGGGGTAAGGCCTCAGTGTTTATTTTGGCTATATTAAGTCATGTAATGCAGATGTCCACATTACTAGAATGGGTATATCCATTCGATACAGCGGAAACCAGAGGGTAGTGAGATGTACGAGTAACCGAGTTTAGGCATGTCAATATCAGGTGTACTGTGGCAGCGATAAGTAGCATTCCAGTTGGCTGATGATCGGATCGCTATATTTCTTATCTGGGTTCACTATGCTGTCTATATACGGGGCCTACTGGTGTGTTATTAGGACTTCACACATGGCAAACTCCCCCCAGCGCTCCCGGTAACCACAGCACAGAGGCACAGATCTAAGATTCTCCTTGTTTTTCTATGAAATCAGGACACAATTCCACCTGGAAGGGCTCCCCGCACTTCATATTGAGCTTCGCTGCACCAATCCTCCAGCGTTGGTTAACGCTGAGTTTGCTGTGGAGTTCACTATCGACTCCTACTTGTGGGTGAGGATGTCTCATGGACCCTACAAGTGAACAGAACTTGTTATAATTTGGGGGGTATTGAACATGTCTGGACATCGGGGTTCCAATGTTCCATTGTCATCAATCCTTACCGCTGTAACTTGGACCACTAGCATGAATCAGATGTTACTACAAGGAAGATTCACCATGCACTGAGGAGAATAGCGGAACCGTATCTAACTATCCCTTGTCTCTGAGATACCTTTCACAATTCGTTGGGCTTTGAACCCAGCTTTTTCTATAAGGGTCATTCTGTCAAACCCCCTCGGTGCGACAATTGGATATTGGAGGGTTAACGATGGCTCTGACCCTAATGGGTCAGTATTTTCCATGTCCTATGGAACATAACACTTGTCCACCAGGTACCGTAGTTCAACATGCTATACTAAGCTTAGGATCCTTTCTCTCTTCATTGTAGACCACACCTGGAGAGGTGTACATGATCCTGCGGGGCCAAACCCATTCCCGGAATCCTCCCCACGTAGGAAACGGGGAGGTGACTACTGCACTTCGGGTCATCACCCCCCTTCTGAGGTTCCCAGGGGCCTTTGGGCGGGCCGAGATAGAGGCGTTTCTCTGTGTCTTCAGCACCTCCTTTACAACATGGATGTACAGGGGCAGGGGGGATCGGGTGTGGGGGCGGTGCATGGGGTGTGATACAGAGCCCTCTGGGGAGGACACCAGGCCAGGCGGTCCCTGAATATATGTCCGTTGGGGATTTGTAACCAGCGGAGTATAGAGGGCGGGGGCTAGGGGCGGTTTGGACTGAGCCCATTAGGGGGCAGCGACTTGGTGCCCCACATCTCCTTTACAATCCTCCGCCAATTAGGATTTCTGCGTTGCCCAGCACTACAAGGTCCACCCCTCGGGTCCGCCAGCGCCGCCATTATGGTCAGGTAGGGTGGCCGCAGTGATCTTCTATACACAAACTATCGCTTTTAACAATACTTATCTATCAACCTACAGTGTCATCTTATCATCTCCGCCATGCCTACTATTCCATAAAATCTTCCTTTTGCAACATTTTGGCACTCCCGGACGGTGGCCTGCTGGCCATTTACCAGCCATCCCTTATCGGAACAATTTTCCTCTGCTGAATATCTCTATTATCTCCTGACTGACTTGGAAGGCTTTGACAATCTGCCCTATCTTTGGCAAATCCCACCAACGTATAAATTGTAACAGGCATTTGTATAATCCTTTTTCCTTCTTTCTGACAAACAATATATTGTCAGTCTCTGGCTCTTCAGGCAACTTATGCTCTTTTCGAAACAGATTAAACATTTTGGTGTTCTAGTTTGGGGAGTCCCTATACTGACAAAGACTACACAGCGGGGCCACCGGCCTGTGGCCCGGATCCCGGTCTCACAAAACACTAAGGATTATATCAAAAAATTTAATAGAAGATCCCTAATTACCAACAATAGTCCCACCCTTTGTTTGCCACAAGTGTGGGGACCGTTACCCTCCCGGTCTTCTGTCAAATCATATATGATGTATACATATATTTATCCCCGGAACAATCCTAGTGAATTCGTCCTCATCCACGGACGCCCCCATGAATATTCTAGGAACTACCCACAGATCTTGTCCTAAAATAACCCGGAGGGAATCCCTTGCCTACTAACAATTACCTTAGAGACTGTCAAGGTTCAACTATATTTCAGCATCCTTCCCGGGCAAAGGGTTCGTGACTAAAAACAGGTACAATCGAACTACTGGAAGTCATGCAAACAAAGTCGAGGACGTGGAGCGGACGGGATCAAAGTTTTTCTAGGTCGAGTCACTTTGATTTGTGGCCCACTCGCGGACCAGATGCCAAAGCAAGTTACTATCCGGGAGACAGCAAAATGGCACACGGTAGATAAATACACATGATGTATCAACTCACGTGGACCTTTAGGGCTGCAGTCTCATTATGATTTCCATCCGGTCTCGAGCGCGTCCAGCAGTGTTCTGGGGGTCCTCGGGAAGGTCCTGGATCTCATCAGGCCAAGCCTCCACGTTGCGGCGCCCAAAGTGCTCGGGGTGTTTACCAAACACTGGGGGGTCACCCGTTTGTCCCGGTACTCCAAATTCAACGATCAGGGGAAAAATGTATCGGCCAATAGAGAAATCTGAGGTCAGACTGACCAGGACGTTCTGGTTCGAATCTTCCTTCATGTTCCAAGCAATTTGGAAAATAGACACTGCATTTTCACCATCCTATTTGTATGATTCTGTAATTCAAACAAGCGCAAGGTCGCTGATAGGGGCGGAGGAACGGACGTCTGTCATATATATTTAGGAGCTTTGAGTAGATTTCATTGGTCATGTGGTCTCTGAGTAGTAAGTATCGGGAAGGGAATGCATCTAGCCGAAACTTTGTAGTTGATTGTTCCAGTATATAACGAAAAACTTTAGGAAGGGAGATGGATAACCAAAGGACACATCCTGGGGAACTGATAACAAGATGTTACCTCCTGGACTGCAACCCATTCTTAAATGCATCTTCATATTTGCTGTATCATTCCTCCACAAAATGGGATATATGCTACATGCTGGAGATACCTTCAATAAGGAGAAAAGCTTGGGATTTCTTAGTTATGCATGTCAACACATATTAGGTTCAAATCTCTTTTACCTTCACAGTATCAAGCGTACAGCTTGCATAAGTATAATTTAGAGTGCCCCTTCAATAACTCAGACACTCAGCCATTAATGTCTAAACTGCTGGCAACAAAAGTAAATACATTGTTGGCAGAGTTAGAAAGTATCTCCGATGATGTGGACCAGCAACAACTCCGAACTTTTGTAAAACTCGTCTTTTTATTTAAAAATATCCAAACAATGTGTGGAAAGTCAAGGCAAGAGCATTACCTCTGACGTGTTTCCGACTATATCAGTTTAACTCATCTTTGTTTCTGACACTTATGATCACTGATTAAGTAACCCAGTCTAAAGAGTGAGTCCCGCCCATCTGACTCACTGTAGCTTACAAAAACAGAAATACAAACATAGGGCCACATGTATGAAAACTGTTTAGGTCTAAAACTCGCTTTGTGGGCCAATAGCAACCAACATCTCAGTGCGCCTTCATTTCTTATAGTGCTCTGGAAAAAGGAAAGTGAGCTATGATTGGTTAGATATTGAGTTAAGATTAGGAGTTTTCATACCTGTGGCCCATAGTTTTTATATACGTATACCAAAAATCTTCGAATGTTTGTAAATTAGGAATGAAATCTCATCTTACTTTAGACCTTCTCTTCGGGCAACTAACATAGCCTCCATGATGAGGGATCCAAAATCCTTATCTATTGAGGAGTGCCCTCCTGGATCTCCTCATCTCATGCACGATGAACAGTTCAATGAGGCCAAACTGCAGAGAGAGCGTAAATTCACCTGATTTGTGTCCGAAAATATTCTGACCATTTGAAACATCTGCAGATGTAGGCATTGTGTCCATCACATTAATGTGTTCTCTTATTTCACTGTTCATTTTTACAGCTAGTATAGCCTATATTTTTAAGTTAACAATACATTGCAAACCACACAGTATATAACATAAGTTGTGTTGCAGTTAAGAAAAACTTTAAGATAGCATTGAGCTCCATCTACTAAATGCTCTATATGTTTTGCTTATATTGCAACTTTGCAGCATGGACACCTACTTTTATTGCATTTAAAAAGCCTTCCATGCTTAGCCAAGTGTGTGCCGTGTCATTAACCCTTGGCATACTAAGGGAAAGCAGACTATGTAATGTGGGAGATTTTCGTGTCACAAATTTCTATCCTTCAGACAATACAACTGCCAATGCATTATCCTGCTATAATAATGGTAAATATCGATCTATAATTTTACGGATGTTGTATGCCTGTTTACTGTAGCTAGTAACAAAAGTTGGTTTAGAGCTTCCACATTTACCTTTATTATGTTGTTCACATTTGTTCTTTGCCAAAGTTAATTCATCCCTAGTTTTTGTATCAGCCATATGAACAGCTTCATTTAAAATGTTGTCACTATAACCCTGATTTTTCAATCTAGATATTATGGTCATTTTCCTTATTGAACATGCATCAGCTGTCGAACAGTTTCTTTTCACTCTTATTAATTCACAATTGGGATCGCTTTTATTGTGTCGGGGATGGCAGGACATTGCATGCAATGTACAATTGCCTGCAGTAAGTTTGCGGTATGTGCAAGTCTGAATACTCTTGGATGATAAAGAGTTGATCATAATTAATAAGCACATAACTTTATGTATTCTGGCAGTCTTCTTTACAAAATCAGAATGGAAAATAAGGGTGGTTCAGTCGTTTTAATGGATTCCACTCTCTATAAAAAATTAAACCATGAGTTGTTAAATGATCAAATACATCTATTAAATTATCAGGATATCCAGCTAGGAGATGTTTAGTTGATCTTTCTGCCATTTTGGGAATACTTACTCAAAAAGAAATTGATTATGTATTTGTGGAACGGCCGATTGTGCCAGAATTACACTCATGGCCGCTACATTGATGACATACCAGACTTCTTGGATTTCCTCAACCATAATGCCATTGTTATACATTTAGGGCATCAGTACGATCATTTGTCTATTCCGTTTTTGGATATGACATTATCTGTAGATTATCTTGCACATACCGCAAAGCTACTGCAGGCAACTGTATATTGCATGCAATATCCTGCCATCCAAGGCACACAATAAAAGCAATCCCCATAGGTAAATTAAAGGGGTTTTCTCAGTACAGGCATTTGTGGGCATCTTAAGCTTTGTTTCTTTCTTACAGCTTCAAATCCAGGGGCGGGTCTCTCCTCCCAGTAGATGTGTCTTCCCTCACTGAAGACTGGTGACATCATCATTCTGTGTGAGCAGTGGAAGGGAGAGTATGTCACAGCTTGACAGACCTCCTGCAGTAGTCAGTTCTCATGCCTGCAGAGCTGTCTCCTTCCTCCACAAGTTCCTGGTAACCAGAGCACCTGCATTGCTGTAAGCAGTTATACATACAGCCTGAAATAATGAAACAAATGTGAGAAATGCACTCCGCTCCCCCCTCTGTTATCAGGCAGGAGATAGAGGGGGAACAGTTTGCCTTTCGCCCATTCGTTTCAGCAGTTCAGGCTGTATGTATAGCTGCTTACAGCGATGCAGGTGTTCTGGTTACAAGGACCTTGTGGAGGGAGGTGACCACTCTCCAGGCATGAGAAATGACCAGTGCAGGAGGTCTGCAGAGCTGTGACATCCTCTGTGTATAAGGCTGTTTTATATGGCTAGAGACTCCGTAATTCCCCAGATCCTTCACATACAGCTATCACTGGGAGAAGGGGCTTAGAGGAGCTCAGCAGCCATTATTACACAGCTCATAGTGCAGTGAAAGACCATGAGAACATAGACACAGACAGCAGCCATTTTCACTTTCATTTTACACAGCTCATAGGGAAGAGATTGCAGGCAGCCAATCACAGCACAGGGGGGCATTTCCCATCCAGGGGGCATTTCCCAACAGGCCTGAATGAAATATCAGGCAGTCAATCACAGCATAGGGTCGTGACCTGACCACTTTCTGCAGAAATAGCTATAGACACACACAGATTAGCTCATATATGCTATACTAAATGATTTAGTTAATACAAACCAATTGCAAAAGTGCTTATTTTTATTGTCCCCATCATTACAGATATGATCTTTGTAGCGAGAAAACCCCTTTAATACAAACGAAAAGAAACTGTTCGACAGCTGATACATAACCTAGCCTGAAAAATTGGGGTTATAGTGACAACATTTTAAATGAAGCTGTTCATATGGCTGATACAAAAACTAGGGATGAATTAATTTTGGGAAAGAAAAAATGTGAACAACAAAATAAAGGTAAATGGGGAAGCTCTAAACCAACTTTTGTTACTAGCTACAGTAAACAGGCATACAACATCCGTAAAATTATAGATCGATATTTACCATTATTATAGCAAGATAATGCATTGGCAGTTGTATTGTCTGAAGGATAGAAATTTGTGACACGAAAATCTACCACATGCCAAGGGTTAATGACACGGCACGCACCTGGCTAAGCATGGAATGTTTTTTTAAATGCAATAAAAGTAGGTGTCCATGCTGCAAAGTTGCAATACAAGCAAAACATATAGAGCATTTAATAGATGGAGCTCAATGCTATCTTAAAGTTTTTCTTAACTGCAACACAACTTATGTTATATACTGTGTGGTTTGCAATACTTGTAACTTAAAATATATAGGCTGTACTAGCTGTAAAATGAATGAGAATTGAAGAACACATTTATGGTGATGCACATGACTTTGTACAGAATGTTTAAAACGTGTCAGAACATTTTTGTGACACACATCATGGGGATATTTCAGCTCTCTCTGCTTTTGCTTTTGAAACTGTTCAGGGTGCATGGAGAGGAGGAGACCGCCGAAAGGCACTCCTCAATAGATAAGGATTTTGGATCCTCATCATGGAGGCTAGTTATCCAAAAGGTCTAAAGTATAGATTAGATTTCATTCTAAATTACTAACATTCTAGATTTTTGTATACTTCTAAAACTATGTTTGTAGTTATGTTTTTGTAAGTTAGGCTGTGTCTCCACTGCACAGCATTATGATTGTATTTTCGGTGCTTTTAGTTTTTTAAAAGCGCCGAACATACGATCGTTCGTGCGGCCCCATAGACGGCAATAGAAAAGACAAGCTGCAGTCTCCACAGCTCGTCTTTTCTCCGCTCGTCTTCTGGCGCCGGCGTATTATACAACATGTTGTAATACGTCGCCGCTTTTAGTTTTCTTGCCATCTTCCCATACAATACAATTGTATGGGTCACGTCAAAAAAAACAAGAAATGTCCGTGTTTTTTGCGCAAAAGGTAACAAAAACCACGGTCATGCATCGGAAAGAAACGGACGCTTTCTGGCCATTTTTTGTCCAATGCAGTGTAGACCTAGCCTTAGAGTGAGTCAGATGGGCGGGACTCACTCTTTAGACTGGGTTACTTAATCAGTGATCATATGTGCAGTAACAACTATGATTAAGGACTGAATAGTTGGAAACACGTCAATGGTGCTGCTCTTGCCCTGGCTTTCCACACATTGTTTGGATGTTTTAGATGATATGAAATAAAAGAACAAGTTTTACAAAAGTTCGGAGGCGTTACTGGTCCACACCTTTGGAGATATTTTCTATTATTGCTGGGTATGGAGTAACCCCATAAGTACATGCACCCTCTACCAGTTGAGCTGGAGACCATACATTTTTCTATTTCTACTGTTGGCAGGGTGTCTTCTTATATCCTAGAAACAATATATGGTTTGCACATCAAAAAACATTTTTAAAAAAATGAGCATAGGTGCACACTGGTGCGGCTGTAATATACATACATATTCCAATATTCTAATATCAGTGGCACACTATAAACTAAACAAACTATCAAAGGGGACATAGGAATTTTTGAAAAAGCATTTCTGATATTTAGGATATATGAAAATTTTTTGAGCTTCTTAGTTCAAATTTTTGATCAAAACTGCTTAAGCCACTTTTTTTCAAAAATGTTTTTTGATGTGCCAAACCTTATATTGTTTCTAGTCTGTATAGGGAGGAGTGGCTACCTTCATTTTGTTTTTCTGCACTCCACCCACCTTCACAGGGTTTTAAATCAGTGCAGTGTGTTCATAAGTCGGTGCCTTCAGTCCCTGAAGTATGGAAGTCTGAACAGAGACCAGGAGAGGTAACAATAGTGTATCAATAGTGTAGACCATCTGCCTTGAGGTTCCTTTGGTGTTTCGGAGGTGGCTTAAACAGTTGTGATAAAAAATGTGAACTAAGAACCTAAATTTTTTTTTTATATATCCTAGATAGCAGAAATGCTTCTTCTAATATCCTAGGCCATCTTTATGTAGAGCAACAGTTCTTTGCCATGAGGTGCACTTCCATCGTGTCTGTCATCTCCCCATAGTGCCACCATGTCTGTCATCTCCCCATAGTGCCGCCGCCGTGTCTATCGTCTTCCCAAAGCGCTGCCGCCGTGTCTGTCATCTCCCCATAGTGCCGCCGCCGTGTCTGTCATCTCCCCATAGTGCTGCCGCCGTGTCTGTCATCTCCCCATAGTGCTGCCGCCATATCTGTCATCTCCCCATAGTGCTGCCGCCATATCTGTCATCTCCCCATAGTACCGCCATGTCTGTCATCTCCCCATAGTGCCACCATGTCTGTCATCTCCCCATAGTGCTGTCGTGTCTGTCATCTCCCCATAGTGCTGCCGCTGTGTCTGTCATATCCCTATAGTGCTGCTGCCCTATCTGTCATCTCCCCATAGTGCTGCCCTATCTGTCATCTCCCCATAGTGCTGCCGCCGTGTCTGTCATCTCCCCATAGTGCCGCCGTGTCTGTCATCTCCCCATAGTGCCGCCGTGTCTGTCATCGCCCCATATTGCTGCCGCTGTGTCTGTCATCGCCCCATATTGCTACCGCTGTGTCTGTCATCTCCCCATAGTTTCGCTGTGTCTGTCATCTCCCCATAGTGCCACCGTGTCTGTCATCTCCCCATAGTGCCGCAGTGTCGGTCATCTCCCCATAGTGCTGCCGCCGTGTCTGTCATCTCCCCATAGATCTGCCATGTCTGTCATCTCCCCATAGTGCCGCCGTGTCTGTCATCTCCCCATAGTGCCGCCGTGTCTGTCATCTCCCCATAGTGCCGCAGTGTCTGTCATCTCCCCATAGTACCGCCGTGTCTGTCATCTCCCCATAGTGCCACCATGTCTGTCATCTCCCCATAGTACCGCCATGTCTGTCATCTCCCCATAGTACCGCCATGTCTGTCATCTCCCCATAGTACCGCCATGTCTGTCATCTCCCCATAGTGCTGCTGCTGTGTCTGTCATCTCCCCTTAGTGCTGCCGCTGTCTCTGTCATCTCCACATAGTGCTGCCACCGTGACTGTCATCTCCCCATAGTGCCGCGGTGTCTGTCATCTCCCCATAGTGCCGCCGCCATATCTGTCATCTCCCCATAGTGCTGCCGCCATATCTGTCATCTCCCCATAGTGCTGCCGTGTCTGTCATCTCCCCATAGTGCCGCCGTGTCTGTCATCTCCCCATAGTGCTGCCATGTCTGTCATCTCCCCATAGTGCCGCCATGTCTGTCATCTCCCCATAGTGCCGCCATGTCTGTCATCTCCCCATAGTGCTGCCGTGTCTGTCATCTCCCCATAGTGCTGCCGCCGTGTCTGTCATCTCCCCATAGTGCTGCCGCCGTGTCTGTCATCTCCCCATAGTGCTGCCGCCGTGTCTGTCATCTCCCCATAGTGCTGCCGTGTCTGTCATCTCCCCATAGTGCTGCTGTGTCTGTCATCTCCCCATAGTGCTGCCGCCGTGTCTGTCATCTCCCCATAGTGCTGCCGCCGTGTCTGTCATCTCCCCATAGTGCTGCCGCCGTGTCTGTCATCTCCCCATAGTGCTGCCGTGTCTGTCATCTCCCCATAGTGCTGCCGCCGTGTCTGTCATCTCCCCATAGTGCTGCGATGTCTGTCATCTCCCCATAGTGCCGCCGCCGTGTCTGTCATCTCCCCATAGTGCCGCCGTGTCTGTTATCTCCCCGTACTGCTGCCGTCTCTGTCATCTCCCCATAGTGCTGCTGCCGTGTCTCTCATCTCCTCATAGTGCTGCAGTGTTTGTTATCTCCCCAGAGTGCTGTGGCCGTGTCCATCATCTCCCCTTCTTCATGGTGTGATGTGAGAGCTGTCCTCTGTCCCTCAGCCAATCAGGAAGGGATTCCCAGCTAGTACGCGTTGCCCTGCATCATTTCTCAGTGCTGAGAAGAGGCAGAGACAGGACAGACTGGAGATAGATAGTGTGTATAGGTGCATGTGCGCACTCCCGAGTCTCCGACCTGCAATACTGAGCTGCAGAAGGCGCTGGCAGCCTATAGGAAAGAATGGGCAGGTCAGTGGCTATGGAGACCTGAGGAGCCCCTACAAAATGGCAAATCTAGAAATTAGTAGGACAGTTTTAATTTAAATATCTTACTTGTTTTTGAAAGATCTTTAATCTAAATAGCAAACCTTGTAGTGAGCCAACCCTTTTAAGGCATTGTCTGTGACTATGGAAGCCTCTTTTATTACAATTATAAACCCCTGCTAGTATAATATTCCACTAGTCCACTGAAGAAGCCTTTTTGCCAAAACGTATCGGGATGGGACCACAGCGATGCCCACATCCCCCTTTCAATATGGGTAAATAATGTACCACTCATGACCTATAATTATTTAGGTTGGATTTCCTAATATATTGGTCCAGTAACAATTGTTGGGGATACTTTATTTGGTGGATATATTATGAATATCTTTATATATCTTCAATGATGTTCCATGTATTCAAGCCAGTAACTTTGTGATTTATGATTGTATGCATCAGTATATATTTTAGTACTGAGGCTTGGATATATTTATAACTTCAGTTACCTCTTAATGCATGTAATATCGACATTTTATATCATATAATTGGTTACATCTTTGATATATATTTTTTATCGCTGTTGTCTTTTTTGTATAGGTTTTCATCTTTGATGTTTTCTTATTTTTTTTGGTGTTGTTTTTTTGTGGTATATTAATAAAATGTTGTAATTTTTATTGATATAGTACTCCATTTTTTCATTGTTTATTATGATTTTGGGAGTTTCTCAATTAGTGAGAGAGGGATTCTTGGAGCTATTTGTATAGTATAATATTTAGTATAGTTTATATAAAAGATGTATCAAACTATCTAAAATAAATGCACATATAATTTTTTGTTATGTAAATCTTGCAATGCTATTTTTTTAATTTTGCTATGACTTGGTTATGTCATTCACAGGCTCCTGACAGACCAGGAAATCTGTGGGAAAATAGAGACCTAGAGCAATCCTGAGGCTTTTTCAGCTTGGCACCATCTCCAGTGCTTGCCAGCATTCCTGTACCGGTCCCATGAGAGCTTGCGTCTACAGAACATGAAATATACAGAGATTTCACAGCGTATTGCGCATTTTACATCATTGTGATTGGGTTCAGATGATAATGTCGCAACATGTTATGCACTAGGGAATAAAGTAGGAGAGATGTTTTCTCCTATGTATTTTCTATCATGACACCCTATGTAAATATAATCAGAATAGCTGCAAAGGCCTCTGCTCTCATGCCACAGTTTCTATCATTAGGTGTAGCACATCATGTCCATCATTAATCATACATATACTGTGGAGTGTAGAGAGCACAAGGTCAGGACTTTCCCTGGGAATTATAATTTTGACCTATCCAGTATAAATATACAGAATAACAGGTCACATGCTATGGTGTGAAATGTTTATACTAGATTAGCATATGTATTCTGCATAATTTGTATAATTGACTATCCGGTAGTGCAATAGATTGTCAATATACAGATCCTTACCGGATCACAGAGTTTTTAGTCTGTTCAAAGCAGGCAGGTGTTAGGATAGGGCACATTAACCAGTTGCTCAGAGAGGGAGTTTTTTGGTAATGGTTGAATACAGTACTAGAGATGCTCCAAAATCCTAATTTAGACTTTAAACGGCTATTCCCAAATCATTGATTGTCTTTAAAGGGAATGTGTCATCAAAAAATTACTTATTGTTTAACTCACATTTTTATATTAAACACATTTTGTAGGAATTTTTGGTTATTTTTTTTTTTAATTTTCCAGATCACTTTCAATATTTTGTAATAATTCTTATGTCCTGCAGTTCTCACTTTGGCCACTAAGCCTAATAATCGTCTGACACTACCTGTTCTGTTTAGAGAGCTTTTCAGCAGTCTGCTCATTATCAGTAAAAGCAGGGTCAAGCTGAAAGGAGACACCATTGTGTACAGATAACACAGAATCCACCAGTCACAAGAGGAGATGTCACAGCTCCCTCTCTCCCCTCCCCTCAGTGAAAACTCTCCTATACAAGTCTATGGGACAGAATCTGTCTTAAGAATCCTATGTGCATGAAGCTGCTGTAAAGTATCTCTCTGACTGCTGTTAAAGCAGTGCAAGCAAGAATGTCTTCCCCACAATCATATATAGACGACCGAATAGAGAAATCTACAATCAGGAAATAAAAACGACTGAGAGGAAAAGCATATGGATCAGGGTCTTGATTTAATAAGTAAAAAAAAAAATTGCCGACATATTCCCTTTAAACATGTAAGCAAAGGTAAGTAAACACAATTACCAAACACATCGCTGTTTTGATTTTGCTTCTTTTTAAAGTTGAAGCACTTCTTATCTCCTTCTTGTTTACAGAAAGTTTCCTAGGATGCTGACCACCTGTGTCTGTTTTAGCAGCCCTGGTTGGGATGGTGATGCCACTCTCTGTTGTGTCTTATCATTGGCACAAGAGATTGTTTATGTTTCTTAGGCTATGTTCACATGGCTTAATTGCGAGGCGTACAGTACTCCCGCAATTACGCCGGGTGTTCGGGAGCTCGGCGTGGGGAAGGGGGACGGTAGCCCGCCGGCCCATAGACTGACATTACTTGCGTCGCGTAAGCGCTGTGAATAAATGACATGTCAATTATTTCCCCGCTCGTACAATACGATTGTATTGTACGCCCGGGGAGAGAACGCGTAATTCATAGTTCTCTTTGAGAACTGTGGATTACTGTAATGATTGGGGCGCATTTCACTCGTATTAGAGCACAGTACGCTCTCAATACGTGGCGAAATGTGTCCCAATATAAGCCGTTTGAACTTACCCTTACTGACAAACCTTAACCATTTACAGCTCTGTAGTCTTCTCTCCATTCTAATTAAACTCATTCATCACCAATGCCCCTCTAACAGGCTCCGCTAGGAATAGAACTACCCACAGTCTGAACAAGAAATGGGAACCTGAATCTGGCTGTGAAGAACAGGCTCTGTGAAACAGCTAGGTAGGAAAAGGCCTTTAACATTTGATAACCAAATGCTGACCTTTCAACTGGGGTTGGCACTGACCATTTACATACATATATATATTTATATCTAGTTAAATACAAAGTGAATTAAAAGTCTCCATACATAGAGAATTTTGAGCCTATACAGAGAATAGTGTTGCGTTTCAGATTTGGAATGTGAAGTCAAATCTGAATTTCGGCTACTTGATTCAAATCAGGTAGAACAGAAATTAGTGAAAATCAGCAATAAAACTGGCACTAACTCCAACCCTAACCCTCAGCAGCTTTTGGGGAATCCCAGGATTAGCGTTAGAGGTGGACTAATCCTAACCCTAAGGTTAGAGTTGTTGTTAGGGTTGGACTACCACTAAGAACTTGTTAGCTCGAAATGTGACAGAATGACGTTCAGAGGTTTTTACTCAGTTTTAAATTAGGTGAAATAAAGTTAGGATCTCATATCACAAAAGGAAGATGAAAGAAATGAATGGAAAGTGTCAAGTACACAGGACCATGAGTAGTGCCCAGGCTTTAGTACGAATAAGCTTTGTAAACACATTGTTTCCATTGTATGCTATATCCTTCTGATCACCCAGCAAATAATTACAGTAGGTTAACATTATGTTGAGAATAAAGGTTACAAACAAATAGTACATTGGTTGCTGTTCCTAGAGGGGCACGCCGTGTACGTGCGTCATGTTACACACTGTTCAGTGTTGGCAGCTTTATGTTCTTGTCACTTCTTCCTTTTATCCTGTGAGGAATAGAGATCTTTTGTCTGTGCCAAACACTAATCCTATAGAACACATTCACAATCACGACAGCTGTTTGCTTTACAGTAGAAAAATAAACAATATTGCAAGCAACAAACTAAACATTATCTCATACTACCACGCTGTCTTCTTGGAAATCTTCATTCAGGTGAATGGAAACTTAGGGCATGTTCCCACGGCAAAGGACAAATACCCGTCGGTCTATCCAACCGGTATTTGTCCGGTTTGTGTGCCGTCCCCATGGCGGGACGGATTTTTGCTGCGATGAGCGGAGAAAAGCCCTCCCCCTTCACATTCACTTGCACATATTCTGTACGAAAACGGATGGAAGAATGTGCATGTTCAAACTTTTTCGGGCTGCCCGAGGGCGGAAAAACCGCCGGGCAGAAAACCCGTGCAGTGGGGACTGTTGCATGGGTTTTCCATAGAGCACAATTGTGCTCGTTTGTGGCCGGTTTTTCAGACGGTCTGCAAAACCGCAAACCATCTGAAAAACCGGTCACAAACCCGTGCCGTGGGGACATGCCCTTACAGTTTTAAGTTGTAAGACAAATAGAGGCTAAAGACATTCTATATCTAGGTGCTTTTCGTATACGAAAATACTGCATATCAAAATTGAGACTTTATGAGGTTATGTAGAGGATAGTGGCACACATTTATAGCTCTTAGATGGGCAGTTGTCCTATCATTGTGGTTAGTTTCTATATTTGCTTTCCTTTAGAGGCTGAAAAAACATTTTGTAGTAGCCAAACTAGAGTCTCCCACTAAGGAAAGATTTACCCATCTATAGACAGCTGATTCCTGACTCTCAACAGGAAAGAGCAGAGTACCAGTTGGGAAGCATGATAGTTTTGTTCCTTTTGGAGGAGAATACATTTACCTGCTTTTTCCCTTTTTCCAGCATTACCTAAAAAAAAAAAAATCTCCATACCACTGGTCTGATCAGTATTCCAACCTACCTTGCTCTATACTGATGTATCATTTAGGGTATGGTGCTCTTTGTGGCAGGTTCAGGTTCCTTACCATTTTGCAACCCCATATTTTAGCACCATGGTGGACACTGGAGTGGCACCCCAGCTGGAAGCCAGGAGATGGGGGTCTTCTTAACTTTTGGCAGAGGGAAGCCATTGATTCCTGACCCTTGCAGCACCCTTTTTCAGTAGGTGCTCAGACCTGCCTACAAAAATAATGAAATTCTACATACATAGGACATACAAATTTATAAAGGCAACAAGAGATATAGACCATAGCAATGCATTTTATTATTTGGATTTTATTGGTATTTTAATGTGATTTAATAAAATAAATAAATAATTAAACTTTTATACTGTGTGTTTTTGTAGGTATATATCTTTCTTTACATGGTTTAATTGTTTAATGTTTTTGGTAATTGAGAGCTCATGTACAATAAATTGGTGATAATTTATATCCACCATATAATTGTAATAGGATGGGATTAATGTGTCTTATTGATGTGATATGAAGAATTTTGTCTTATGTGTCTTATCAGTACAATTCACCATATATATGTGTAATAGTAAAGCTTTTGATATTCTATTGTATCTATGCATGTACTTTTGAGATTTGAGAGTTAATACCTTACATCCCTGCTCATCTATTTTCAGTTGACCTTTTCTGTCTTTGCATGCTATAAAAAGCAGATAACCTCCTCCCATAGTGCTGACCAAAAGCCTTTAGAAACCCTACACTTCTAAAAGGAGTGAAAAAAAAAAGTCTACTATGTTTGGTCATTCTGATAGCTAAGGAGCTATCTAGCTAGCTTTGATTGGGACCATGACTGGTTGGTGCCCAGCACCCCTTTTTGTCGTCATCGCAAGATATGGGTGTACATGATGTAGAGGGGCTCTCTATTACACTCTGCACAAACTATTCATCTGTAACTGCAGTCAAGTGTATAGTTTTATTTCATTATTTATGTATTAAACCTTTCATTTTTGTATATTCTGCTTTGCTTGTTATTTCTTTGACCCCCAATTAATCAACCTCTTACAATAATGCCTCCATTACATTTTCCCTTAGAAGCAGTGCTACTAGGACAGATGTGTAGGACAGCATGGATCCATGAGAGAGTATGGCGTTGGGCATGAGGTTTAGTGATTTATAATGTCTCCTAAACTTGTGTCTCACATTTTGTTCCTGCTTGATGTAAAAAAAAAAAAATTTATTTTGAGCCTTTCTATTCTGGGTAAGTTTAGCAATCACCTCATATAAACTTTTTGTAAAGGCGGCTTTCAGATTAGTTGAAATAAGGTGCACGCCTCTAATTATCTAATTGTTATTGCACTTCATTTGAAAGAACACATGTCCTCAGAGGCAGGTGTAATAAGCCGTGTAACAGCTGTCTATGAAGTCACTAAAGCATACAAATGTTGGTCAAAGTGCAAGGTAACAGAAAATTACTCAGGTCTATTACTAGACATCACTCCTAGACTTCTTTCACCTGACTGATGACATGGCAGTTTTATTTATAAAAGCAAGACTCTCCTTCAATATCCTAAAGTGTGAGAAAATTAAATGTCTCCAAGTCCGAGTTATCACAGGCTAAAGCTACAGGGCCTTGGGTCCCAACAACAACCCTCCCTGTTCCCATGTCATAACAGCTTGCTACCAGTCAGAACCCAAGTCCAGGTTAAAAGTTCAAGTTACAGGACCCCTGTAAGAAGAGTGTCACGGGCAAAAGGTAGTGGATCCTCTGGACCATCGCAAGCGATGGCAATAGACATGCCAGGGAGCGGAAGCTAAGTAGGTCCCGGTTTTCACCAGAGCCCGCCGCAAAGCGGGATGGACTTGCTGCGCCGGGAGTCACCAGGTCGCTACCCCTGATGTGACTTGCTTGCGGAGGCAGCCGAGGTGTAGCATAGTACAAAATCGTAAGGCGTAGACGTAGTCGGGAACAGGCAGGAAGGTTAGGACAGGCGGCAATGGTTCGTGGTCGAGGGACGGAGGCAAACGGTACGGTACACGGTAATCAGAACAAGACACAAGGAATGCTTTCTAAGTAGGTGGTAAGGCACTAAAGATCTGGCAAGCGAATCAGGAAGGGGAAGGCTTAAATAAGGGCAGCGACCAGCAATACCCAATTACCGGTGCACTGGCCCTTTAAAGTTAACAGAGCCGGCACGCGCGCCCTAAGGTGTGGGGGCGCGCGAGCCGGGAGACAGAAGCTTCAGCAGGAGCGTGGTCGGGTAAGTAAGCAGGGACCCGGCCGGCAGGGTCGAGGGACGAGGGTCGCAGGAGCACCCGTGACAGTACCCCCCCCCCCCCTTCGGCCGTCCCCTCGTTCTGGTCTGAAGGAGTTTGTGAATAAAATTACGATCCAGAATATTGGCTTCCGGTTCCCAGGAACTCTATTCAGGCCTGAAACCCTTCCAGTCTATGAGGAAAAACCGCTTCCCTCTGACCGTCTTCATATCCAGAATCTCCTTTACAGTAAAGACATTGGTGGCGTCAGCCTCAGGAGTGGGAGGAGCAACTACCCGAGAGAAACGATTCAGGATGACCCATTTCAGAAAGAGAGACATGGAAGAAGTTCGGGACCCGCATAGTGGGGGGGAAGGCGGAGATTATATGCTACTGGGTTTATACGCTTCAGCACCTCGAACGGTCCCAAGAAACGAGGACCAAACTTATAGCTGGGGACCTTGAGACGGATATACCTAGCTGACAACCACACCTTGTCACCAGGAGAGAAGACTGGAGGAGGTCTTTGTTTCCTGTCAGCTTGTAACTTAGAACGGGCGGAAGCCCGGAGTAGAGAATGGTGCGTCTGCTTCCAGATGGCCGTTAGGTTCTGGACCAGTTCCTCCATGGCTGGGACCTCGGAAGGCACCGAGAGGGGTAGGGGTGGGTGCGGATGTCGTCCGTAGACAATGAAGAAGGGAGCGGCCCCGGCAGAGTCCAAGTCTAAGGAGTTGTAGGAAAACTCAGCCCAGGGTAACAAATTAAACCAATCGTCATGACGCGCAGAGACAAAGTGGCGCAGGTAGCAGCCCAGAGTCTGATTCACCTTCTCCACTTGCCCATTATACTTAGGATGGTAGGCTGACGAAAAGTCCAGTTTCACTTGGAGTTGGGCACATAGAGAGCGCCAGAACCGAGAAACAAATTGGACCCCCCGATCCGAAACAATGTGCCCACGTAACCGGAAAATGTGTAGAAAAAACAGACTGGCGAGATGAGGAGCAGAGGGTAGGAGTGGCAGGAGGATAAAGTGAGACATTTTGGAGAACCGATCCGTAACCACCCAGATCACTGTGTGACCAGAGGAAGGAGGGAGATCCGTGATAAAGTCTATGGCCACAGGGGTCCAAGGACAGCTGGGAATTGGCAGTGGCAGGAGGAGATCTGCCGGCTTGAGCCGAGGTGACTTGTTACGAGCACAGGAAGCGCAGAATTCCACGAACTCACGAACCTCCTGGACTAGACCAAGCCACCAATAAAACCGGAAGATGAGGGAGCAAGAGCTCTGCCCCCCAGGGTGCCCAGCCACACGAGAGCAGTGTCCCCACGACAATATCCTCTTTCGTAGAGCTGGACAAACTTATATCTTGCCGGGGGAATAGGTTGCAGATCTATGGGCACGGCAGAGATAAGCCATTCTGGAGGGATAATGTGCCGTGGAGCGAGCTCGTCCCCAATCACATCCGAGGCACGGGAGAAAGTGTCAGCTTTGACATTCCGTTCCGCAGGGCGGAAATTAATTAGAAAATTGAACCGGGAAAAGAAGAGGGACCATCGAGTCTGGCGTGGATTTAAACGTTGAGCTGTTTGGAGATAAAGAAGGTTTTTATGGTCAGTGTAGATGTTGACCGGGTGGCGAGCTCCCTCCAAGAGATAGTGCCATTCTTCCAAGGCCAGCTTGATGCCCAGTAATTCCCGGCCGCCAATGGAGAAATTCCTTTCTGCGGCAGAAAAGGTCTTAGAAAAAAATCCGCATCTGAGGGTCTTGCCTTTGGGCCCTTTCTGGGTAAGTACAGCCCCGGCCCCCACCGAGGAGGCATCGACCTCTAGAAAGAACGGTTCTTCCGTATCTGGCCGGGAGAGTACGGGTGCAGAGGCAAAGGCAGACTTTAACTTAGAGAAGGCCTCCTCTGCCGCCGCCGGCCAGAGTTTCGGATTAGCATTCTTCTTGGTCAGCGCCAATATAGGTAACACCAGTGAGGAAAAATGTGGTATAAATTGTCTGTAGTAGTTGGCAAACCTGAGGATCTCCCCACTGACAGAGGAGATGAGTAGGGGTTTCTCCATGTGGACCACGGGGAGGTTATACCGGGACACCAGAGAAGCGGCGCCGCTCGACGGAGGGACACGGTGGCGCCTGCGACCCGGGACGAAGGATGCAGGAGTACTTGTGACAAAGATCCTTTGGTCCGAATGACAATCTAAAGCTTCATGCTGACCACTTACAACCCAAGTCAAAGGTTTAAGATACAAGACTCCTGTGAGAAGAGCCTTTGGTCCCAATGACAATGCTTCCTGCTTTAATGTTGTATAGCTTGCTTTCATTTGGATTCATGGTGGCCAGTCAGAACCTGAGTCCGATTTATCAAATGTTGAAGTTACAGGACTCCTGTGAGAATACCTTGAGTCCCAATTACAATTCTTCCTGCTCCGATGTCATAACAGCTTGCTATCATTGGCCTTTATGTTGACCATTTAGAACCCAGCTTTATTTTTCTAGCACAGGTAAGACATTAAAGAAGAGATTGTTATCATTTAGGCGAATAGGTATAATTTCCTTGACAACTTGCAAATTGACTTTTTAGTGGCGATGAGAATTTTGCCTCATTTTAGTGGCCTGGTTCATCTGGCTAAACTCAGCAATAAGGGCTGAGTCTTTCAGTTACCAAACTGCTCTTCTTTTAATACCAGTTCTGACCAGACACTGTGGAGAGGCTGAGTGACTATTATGGTCAATGCCCCTCCATCTGCATCCTAAGAAGCGGAACACTCTCTTTAAACTATCTAAAATGTGTCTCACCTTTCATTCATGATCAACACATTAATATTTTCTAGTACTTCCAGTCAAAGAGTCTAATAGGTCAAAGAGTCTAACAGGCCATCTGACCCAATTCACTGGGTTTTAATAGAAGGAAGAAGGAAGATTTTGGTTGTGACATTTGGGTGACTGGATAGGCAACCCTTTAGGTAAACAAAATATATCAGATATAATGCTGTAGTACAGAGCTCTAAAGTTCTGAAATTAGAAATTTGTCTAAATGGTGTGGTAAGTAATTTTATTTAGCATGTTTGTGGCTAAGAACACCATATTTAAGTATCATGGCGACACTGGGTGGCAACCCAGGTGAAAGCCAGGAGCAAGATGGGAGTCTTCCTAAGCTTTAGCAGAGGAAGACCATTGATCCCTGACTCTGGCAGCACCCTGCTTGAGCATAACATAAACCCAAATAAGATACTCAGAACTGCCTACAAAAATAAATGTCTGAACAGAACGTGTGATCTTAAAGCTGCCTGTGGCTGTGAAACTGCATGGTGGGAAGACTCCTTTAAGTGGGCCAAGACCAGATGGAATAGAAACAAATAAAAGTCTCACCTTTCCAATCATCTCTTTTCCAGCGCTGATCTTCAGTAATGGCGTCACTATCATCGGCTAATCACAGGCCTTAGTGTTGACATTTTCATCACACAACTGCACCTTCTGTTTGATTAATGAACACCGGCAGTGTTAGACAGGTCCCCACTTATACGTAAATCCAAATTCGAATATAAGAATCGTTGCTACAAAAAGACAATCACAAATTTTTGTTATCAATTCATCACATAAACTGTATTGAATGATGTTAGCATATCCATTGAAATCACTGTATCATATAGTCCATGAAGCATAAAGCCACTATTCACATAACCTGTAGTCTAGCATTAGTCCTTTTTAGTTTGCAAGATTATTGGTTCATTTTTGCGTCCTATGCAGGTAACGCTCACATATACATAAAAGCATATAGAAGCGGGCAGGAATCAACTGCTTATGCTTATCGGCATAGTGTTAAACTTGTGACGTTTCGGGGGTAGATACGCCCCCTTTGTTCTGCCAAGGACTATATGCTTTTCTGCATATATGAGCCTTACCTGGGTAGGACGCAAGAATGAAACAATAATGTTGAAAACCAAAAAGGACTAACGCTGGACTACAGGTTATGTGAACAGTGGCTTAGTGTTGACATGCCATTACAACAGAAAGGGACCACTGAGGCCTGATGCGAGGACTTGAGCTCAGCGCTGGGACGGAGCCAGTTATAAATGTGAGGCTTTATTTTTTTTCATGCCCCTCCCAAGCCCACTTAAATGTTTTTCTTCATCAGACAATCCCTTTAACTAAGAATTCCCTGTTGGGCTATTTGAAAATGGGATTTCTAAACCAGACAGCATCTTTGATGCACATGCCGTTGGCACTGTTTGGCTTTTTGGGTGGTAGCAAGTTTCTTGCTTCCTTTGTACAAAATGTTCCACTCTTTTTCACTACTGATGTTTTCTTTCTTATTGTCTACTGTCCTTATATACTCTGAAGGGTGCGGGAAATGGCTTGTTAAATATGATATTCAACAAACTTCCTGCAACAAGCTCGAGGAAGATAAATACACGGATTGGACCAGGCAGTTCATGGAAAATCAATTTACCATTCTCCTAAACATTGTTTTTTTACCACAGTTATGTCGTATTTTTATACTTTGCAGGAACAGAGCAAGTGTAATACCTTATATAATCCAAAACCTTATGGCTCCTGTAGATATGGAGAAAACATAGAAAGTGTAACTGCATATATTTATATATATATATATATATATATATATATATATATTTATACTGTATATGTATGTATATATATATATATATATATATATATATATATATATTATATATATATATATATATATATATAATATATCTTCTTTGTATTGTTTTAATGCAGATGAAATTGATAGTGAAGTCATTTTGCAAACAGCTTTAATTGAAAGGGTTGTCTGCCATAAATAAAATTAATTTGCAATGGGGGTAAGACTGGGTATGAACACAAAAAAAAGTTCTACTTAGCTGTTTATAACATATAATTGGACTGTTAATGAGCGGATAAAACTGACATTCAGTTTCAAATCATGGAGACATACGGGTCATTCATCAGATACCTTTTTGAACAAAAGCGATAAATATGAGGAAAGAGAGAAAGCAGTACGCGGAAGATGTTACAGTTACTAATGACTGAGAATTATGATGTCACAGGTTCTGTTTGTTGCTATTTGTCTGTATTTACACTGTGAGTGTCCTGAAATTTCGGGACAACTTGTATTTCAAGTATTTGGATATAAAAGAATTTTCTAAAAGGGAGACTGTATATTGTTTGTTATATGCTATCAATATCTCATCATTGTAGGAGATGATGAAACCCCTTTAAGAGACTCAATTTGTTAAGTGCAGCCTAGAGTCCCTGGGAAAAAGATCCCTTATAAAAACGCCAAAGCCTATTATAAAGTGTTGGGTTGACTTAGAGCTGTCGGGAAGCCCAGTGTTGCAACAGGAGTGTTCATGTTTCCACTAAGATATTAACAAAACACAAAGGGCGACATGTATGAATCTTGCCGGGTCGGGGCGCACCTTTCCGCCGATTTTCCGGCGAAATCTGCGCCCGATTTATGTCGGCACTGGGGTGCGCTCATACATCCTATGTAAAGTCCGCCGTGCCTCGCCAGTGTTTGGGGCGCAGTGCGGGATTTAGGCGCAGTGCAGCGCTGCGCCTATGATTCGCCGCCCGAGGTAGTGCACTCATACATGCGGGCAAAAGTACGTCGCGCCTCGCCTGTGTGTGGGGCGCAGTGCGGGGACATGGGCGCTGTGCGGCGCTGCGCCTATGATTCGCCGTCTGAGGAGGTGCGCTCATACATGCGGGGAAAAGTTCCCTGCGCCTCGCCAGTGTGTGGGGCGCAGTGCGGGACTTAGGCGCAGAAGGGACTGTGGCGAAAATCTGTTCCGATGCAAGACAGGCTGGAGAACAGCGAGAAATCATTCCACATGTCGGTGCGGAGTATGAATCAAAAATCGCTTTTATAAAGGCGTTCAACATTCTCAGAAAGAGACCTCAAACCTCAAAAATAAAAAATACATAAAACAAAATCACTTTCCAATATCCTAATTCAAGAATTCGGATCTTGGAAATATGCCGGGAAATACAGTAATTCAAATTGTTAAGCTCTTCTGATTGGTCAGCATAAACCAGCTAATCAGAATAGGAGCGACAGTGAAACATTAAAACCTATGGAGAACTATTGACCAATCAGAATCAAAGGCAGGACAGTTCAAAATACAGTAAAAATGCAGAAAAGAGCTGATTGGCTGAGCTAGCGGTGGCTTGGCTATCCCAGCCAATCAGAGCGCGAGCTACTTCTCCCATTGTAGTCTATGGAGAGATCGGCGCAATGCAATCTCGTGCTCTCAGCGCCGTGCGGCATGGAGTGTGGATAAAAATAATTTTTTTTATTAGTTGTAAAATATTCTCTGAAAAAGAGCTGAAACATTCTATAAGCATAAATCAATTAAATCCCGAACAACGTGTTTGTCGCCGAGACCGGCGCTACATCGAGAATTGCAATAGAAAGAATTGCCGGGAAATACAGTAATTCAAAATCAGTACGCTATTCTGATTGTCATCATCAACCAGCCAATCAGAATAGGAGCGACAAAGACCCATTATAAGCTATGAAGGAGAATTGACCAATCAGAATAGGAGCGACAAAGACCCATTATATCCTATGGAGAAGTTTGGACCAATCAAAATCAAAGGCGGGACAGTTCAAAATACAGTAAAAAGGCAGAAAAGAGCTGATTGGTTGAGCTAGCAGGGGCTTGGCTATCCCAACCAATCAGAACGCGAGCTACTTCTCCCATTGTAGTCTATGGAGAGATGGGCGCAATGCAATCTCCGCTCTCAGCGCCGTGCGGCATGGAGTATGAATAAAAAACTCATTTTTATTAAGTGTAAAACATTATCAGATAAAGCGCTGAAACCTTCTCTAAAAATAAATCAGTTAAATCCCGAACAACGCGTTTGTCACCGAGACCAGCGCTACATAGGGAATTGCAATAGAGAGAATTGCCGGGAAATACAGTAATTCAAATTGTTTAAGCTCTTCTGATTGGTCAGCATAAACCAGCTAATCAGAATAGGAGCGACAGTGGCCCATTCTAACCTATGGAGGAGAATTGACCAATCAGAATAGGAGCGACAGGGACCCATTCTAACCTATGGAGACATATTGACCAATCATATTCAAAGGCGGGACAGTTCAAAATACAGTAAAAAGGCAGAAAAGAGCTGAATGGTTGAAGCGGCGGGGGCTCGTCCAGCTTAGCCAATCAGAGCGCGAGCTACTTTCTCATACAGTTCTATGGGAAAAGAAATTTTGAGCGAGCTCTGTGATTGGCTAAGTTAAAAGAGGCGCGATTATTTGGACCAATGGGAGAGCTAGCGACGCTCCTATGGGTTTTCTAATGCAATCTGAAATAAAACTGTACATGGCCGAAATCAAATGATAAGACTACAGAAGTTGTCCCGATGTGTATATAAAATGAATAATAATATGGGGGTAAATAAAAAAAAATTAATTCAATAAAATCAGGTTTATTTCTTTATTTTCGTTATCCAAGGATCAATAGTATTGGTGTAACGAAAATAAAGAAATAAACAGGATTTTATTGATTTAATTTTTTTTTTTCTCCTATTCTGATTGGTCAATTCTCCTCCATAGGTTAGAATGGGCCACTGTCGCTCCTATTCTGATTGGCTGGTTATGCCGACCAATCAGAATAGCTTAACTATTTGAATTACTGTATTCCCGGCAATTCTCTCTATTGCAATTCCTTATGTAGCGCCGTCTCGGTGACAAACGCGTTGTTAGGGATTTAACTGTTTATTTTAGAGAAGGTTTCAAGGCTTATCTGATAATGTTTTACATTTAATAAAAATTATTTTTTTATTCATACTCCATCCGCACGGCGCTGAGCGCCGAGATTGCATTGCTCCATCTCTCCATAGACTACAATGGAGAAGTAGCTCGCGCTCTGATTGGCTGGATAGCCAAGCTCCCGCTAGCTCAGCCAATCAGCTCTTTTCTGTATTTTTACTGTATTTTGAACTGTCCTGCCTTTGATTTTGATTGGTCCAAACTTCTCCATAGGATATAATGGGACTTTGTCGCTCCTATTCTGATTGGTCAATTCTCCTCCATAGCTTATAATGGGTCGTTGTTGCTCCTATTCTGATTGGCTGGTTTATGCCGACCAATCAGAATAGCTTACAGAATTTGAATTACTGTATTTCCCGGCAATTCTCTCTATTGCAATTCCCTATGTAGCGCCGGTCTCGGCAACAAACGCGTTGTTCGGGATTGAATTGATTTATGTTTATAGAAGGTTTCAGTTCTTTTTCTGAGAATATTTTACAACTAATAAAAATGTTTTTTTATTCATACTCCATGCCGCACGGCGCTGAGAGCCGAGATTGCATTGCGCCCTACTCTCCATAGACTACAATGGGAGAAGTAGCTCGCGCTCTGATTGGCTGGGATAGCCAAGCCCCCGCTAGCTCAGCCAATCAGCTCTTTTCAGCATTTTTACTGTATTTTGAACTGTCCCGCCTTTGATTTTGATTGGTTCAAACTTCTCCATAGGCTATAATGGGTCCCTGTCGCTCCTATTCTGATTGGTCGAGATAGCCAAGCCCCCGCTAGCTCAGCCAATCAGCTCTTTTCTGCATTTTTACTGTATTTTGAACTGTCCCGCCTTTGATTCTGATTGGTCAATAGTTCTCCATAGGTTTTTAATGGTTCACTGTCGCTCCTTTTCTGATTGGCCGGTTTCTGCCGACCAATGAGAATAGCTTTCAGAATTTGAATTACTGTATTTCCCGGCAATTTCCAATATCCTAATTCTTGATATTGCGCCGTTCTAGATTTTTGGAAAGTGTTTTTTTTTTAAATATTTTTTATTTTTGAGGTTGAGCTCTTTTCTGAGAATTTTTCCGCCTTTATAAAGGCGATTTTTTTGGAAACATACTACATGCTGCACAGAGCTGAGCGCCGAGATTTCTGTTGCAATCTTCTATCTGCTTCCTTGCATGTTATGTTCTTGCTTCACTTCGCCGCCGCCGGAGCATTTAGACCAAAATAAACTAGGTCTGCCTGTCGGAGCTACAGAGCGCTGCATTGCGCCGCGCTTTGGCGAGCCGCGATCGTACATGCCTCGGGGTTTTCGAGCGTGCCGCGTCCCGCCCCGGAACGTCTACACCGCGCTCGCCCGCCTTCATGCAGTGCGCAGCTGAAAGTGGCGAACGCTGCGCCTAACACTGCATCCCAGCGTCCGACAGGGGGATTCGGGGCGGGAGGCGCAGTATACGCCAAAAACAGGCGAAAAGCCCGATCATACATGTCGCCCAAAGAGCAGAGCGAGAGGCCATTAACACAGCATTATTTGTTTACATTCAATGTATCTGCTGGGTTGTCATGAGGAAAGGTACCCAGTTATATACTGCAACGGAACCGCTACAACCCAAAGAGGTTAATAGGGAAAACTTAGTTCTACGTGGACTACATTAGCTCTATTTCCCGGCAGCATACACGTTCCCTGTAGTAATAGCGTAGTCTACCATGCTTTTGAGTCCCGCAGGAAAAGCATATACTGCCGGGAAATAGAGCAAATGTAGGAATACATTTGCCCTTTTAACCTCTATGGGGTCGCGCTGCCTATGTTGAGGTATGCATTGGGGTACCTTTCCACATGGATACCTCGAATATGAACAAATAATGCCATGTAAACAGCTCCTTGTTTGTAACCAAATACATGATACTGGTCAGATGGTTTTCTGTCCCTGCTTAAAATAGGATGTTGCAGAGAGGTGGCAGCCATTACTGACCATTTAGACCTGGTTTACACAGTACAGTTATATTGCAGGCTTTGATGTATTGTTTGCCAAAACGAGGCTTGATAAAAAAAGGAGAAATATTAATTATTTATTTATTAATATTATAAATACACAAGTCCTTCTTCTAAGATCCACTCTTTTCAGTTGATAGAATTACTGGAACAAACTGGATCGCTACATTAAAGGGATTTAAAGTATAGGAAAAACAAATCTATTTCTCACAGTCTGCAGGTTGTGTCTGCAATTGCAGCTTTGTCCATGCAGTGTACTGAGTTGCAATGCTTCACATATCCTGTAGAGAAGTGTTGCGTTGCTTTTTATAGATAGCAGGCATTTTTGAATACCCCTTTAAATACCACCATCTTACGCATACTTACTTTATTAGATATGAGCACATCATTGAAAATATTTCTCCAGCAACAAAAGTGTTAAGTTGTGTATAGACATTCCTTTGTATGCACTACTTGCTTTCTAATCCTAGAATTATTTACTCAACTGCTACTGTCTCTTCCAGTAGAGTTTGGAAAGGTTAATGGAGGTTGGTGGAGGCTGATGTTTGAATAAGGAGAAGCTGCAGGCAGAGGTGGTGGTGATTAACTCCCTTTCTTGTTATTCATATTTTTTACCTGATCTGCTCCCAGCATTTTAAAGAGATTCATCCATCTTAAAATCAAACAATAAAAATGGCTACACTAGCTTAAAAAGACAGACACAAATTATACTCCCCATTGCACTCGGCACTGAAACTTCTGGCAAAATCCTTGGGTCTGTATTCCCTTCCTCTTTTGTGGTTGGCATGTGCCCACTGCTGCCAATCAGAGGCTTCAGAAGTCATGTGCTATTGCTTCAACATCACTGCTCATGCCGTGTCTGCTTTCAGAGTGGTGATGGTAAAACACTTGACCGCTAAAGCCTCTGATTGGCTGCAGTGGTTGCATGCCTACTGCAGAAGAGGAGGTAACACAAATCTAGGGGACACCACCTACTCCTTTCTCAAATGTAAGCATTTTTTGTAAGTTTTTTTAAACCCATTTAATTTTTTCATTTGGGATGGACAACACCTTGATAGCCCTTTTAAAGGGAATCTGTCGCCAATTTTTTTTTTTTTTACTAATTAAAACAAGACCCTGATCCATATTCTTTTCTTCTTCGCCATTTTTATTTTCTGATTGTAGATTTCTCAATACTAGAAATGTTTTCTATGGGGTTGAGATCTGGCTAGGCCACTTCAAGACCTTGAAATGCTTCTTACGAAGCCCCTCCTTCATTACCTTGGCGGTGTGCTTTGGATCATTTTCATGCTGAAAGACCCAGCCACGTTTCATCTTCAATGCTCTTGCTGATGGAAGGAGGTTTGCACTCAAAATCTCACAATATATGGCCCCTGTCACGGAGCTCGGCGCCGCGGCTCGCCTTGCGCTTACGGGGTCTGGCGCAGGTGCCGCGGCTGCCCGCAACCGTGGTCCTTCTGCTCCAGGCCCGGAAACCCCGTACTCACCAGTCCCCGCTCCTGTGTCCGGCTCTGACAGCCGCCGCGCGCGTACCCGTTGCTTAAGGCGCGCGCGACGGCTGGTCTGGATTTAAAGGGCCAGCACGCCGTTAATTGGTTATTGACGGACGCTGGTCCTATATAAGGTATACGCCCCCAGCACTCTCTGCCAGTTTGTTGGTGTGCTTACCGTGCGTTTAGAGTGTATTGGAGTTCTGTCCTGATTACCCGTGTACCAGTCCGCCTGCTTACGTTTCCTGACCTTGCCTGTTTGCCGCCTGCCCTGACCATCTGCCTGTCTCTGACCACGAACCTCTGCCGCCTGCCCTGACCTTCTGCCTGTCCCCGACTACGCCTCTGGATTACGTCTTTGTACCACGCTGTACCCCGGCCGCCATCGCAAGCAAGTCACGTCAGGGGTAACGACCTGGTAGCCTCACGCCACAGCAAGTCCATCCCGCTTTGCGGCGGGCTCTGGTGAATACCGGGGGCTACTTAGACTCCGTTCCCTGGCGTGGCTTAGCTATCATCGCTTGCGTTGGCCCAGCGAATCCACTCCTGTGTTACAGCCCCATTCATTCTTTCATGTACCCGGAGCAGTCATCCCTTTCCCTTTGCAGAGAAACAGACCCAAAGCCTGATGTTGCCACCCACATGCTTCACACTAGGTATGGTGTTCTTTGGATGCAACTCAGCATTCTCTCTCCTCCAAGCACGATGTGTTGTGTTTCTACCAAAGTCAGACACTGCACTGGTTGCCCATTCAGTACAGGATACAGTATAAACTCAGCACTCTCACCCATAAAGCTCTCCACAAAGCTGCACCCCCCTACATCACCTCCCTCGTCTCTGTCTACCACCCGACCCGCTCTCTCCGCTCTGCTGCTGATATCAGGTTACACTCATCAATCATCCGAACCTCCCATGCCGTCTCCAAGATTTCACACGTGCGTCATCAGTTCTCTGGAATATGCTACCGCGGGCGATCAGGTACATTTCCAACCCTCATAGTTTTAAGAGGGCCCTGAGAAAACATCTTCTCGGTCTGGCCTACCAAAATCCCTAACTGCTATCACACACATCTGTCACCCCCTAAACTAGGGCACTCACAGGCACTTATCTGTATATAGATGTACAGTCTGGGTGGCAGGTTCATCCATTTTTCATGTAAACCAACCCCTATTTATGAAACATGGCGGACCATTGTAAACTTGGCACTTCTCACCGTTTGTTTCACCCATACACCCTAATAGATTGTAAGCTCTCACGAGCAAGGCCCTCACACCTTGTGTCTCATCTGTAAGTACTTTTAATGTGTAATGTCTGTACATTTACCCTTGAATTTGTAAAGTGCTGCGGAATATGTTGGCACTATATAAATAAAAATCATTATTATTATTATTACCAAACAGTTCTACTTTGGTTTCATCTGACCATATGACATTCTCCCAATACTCTTCTGGATCATCCAAATGCTCTCTAGCAACCTTCAGATGGCCCAGACATGTACTGGCTTAAGCAGGGGGACACTCTGGCACTTCAGGATCTGAGTCCCTGTTGGTGTAGTGCATTACTGATGGTAACCATTGTTACGTTGGTCCCAGCTCTCTGCAGGTCATTCACTAAGTCCCTCCGTGTGGTTCTGGGATTTTTGCTCACCGTTCTTGTGATCATTTTGGGGTAAGATCTTGCGCGGAGCCCCAGATCGAGGGAGATTATCAGTGGTCTTGTATGTCTTCCATTATCTAATTATTTCTCCCACAGTTGATTTCTTCACACCAAGCTGCTTGACTATTGCAGATTCAGTCTTCCCAGCCTGGTTCAGGGCTACAATTTTGTTTCTGGTGTCCTTCGACAGCTCTTTGGTCTTCACCATAGTGGAGTTTGGAGTGTGACTGTTTGAGGTTGTGGACAGGTGTCTTTTATACTGATAACATGTTCAGAAAGATGTCATTACTACAGGTAATGAGTGGAGGACAGAGGAGCCTATTAAAGAAGAAGTTACAGGTCTGTGAGAGCCATAAATCTTGCTTGTTGGTGACCAAATACTTATTTTCCACCATAATTTGCAAATAAATTCTTTCCAAATCAATGTGATTTTCTGGATTTGTTTTCTCATTTTGTCTCTCATAGTTGAGGTCTACCTATGATGTCACTTACAGGCCTCTCTCATCTTTTTAAGTGGGAGAACTTGCACAATTGGTGGCTGACTAAATACTTTTTTTCCCCACTGTAGGTAAGTTGATCATTTACTGTTCAACTCTTGGTTTTAGCCTGCAAATGCTGACACAAAATACTAACTAAAATACATTAGAGTAAAAGTGGTTTTAGTCGAATTAAAATTCAACTATTTAAAAAGTTTCCATGTTTAGATTTCTACCTAAATATCCCAAATCAAATATTAATAGGATATTGAAGAACACTTCTCTGACACTTCTGATTCAACTCTGTAGGGTTATTGGTTGGACTTGATGGACCTTTGTCTTTTCTAACCTTATCTACTATGTTACTATGTCACTTGTTACATTTCATTTAAGCAATAAATTACTTAATATTCCTTTAAACTTTTTTCTCTCTATAATAGCTACAGCAATATTTACATTGCCTGTTGTAGAGATGTAATGAGTAGCTCTACTTTGAATTCATTAATGCCAAGCAGGTCCTGCATGGAAATATATGACATATTTTAAAGTTTGTTAAGGTTGCAAACACACATATTGTCATGCAGTTTTTTGAGCCTAAGCTAGAAGTGGATCCAGCAGCATAGAAAATAAAGTCCTTCCTTTATATATCCCATTACATTTATGTCAACTTCTGGTTTTGGTTTGAAAAAATGTATCAAAAACTATAACAATTAAAACACAATTTTTCATACATCAACAGTACAAGCAAAAATAAAAAACTTTGTAACATGTATTTTTAGGGAAAAATGTTTCCTTCTTCTTTTATCATTGTATGCTCTCCTGCTTTCTTATCTGTGAACTCAATGATAAATCACTAACAGAATTCTACTTGCAGAGGAGAGGAGATGCCTGCTTCACTTAGAGCTCATGTTACAGCTGTCCATATAAGTATATGGAGAGGAATTGCAGAGAGACACTAAGGCCTCGTTCACACGGCTTATTTCAGAACGATTTAATCGATTTGTCCGATCGTAATACGTTCTGAAATCAGTTGAAATCAGTATGCAAATAAGTGTCACTACAAGTGTGACACTGTATGTAACCGATTTCCGACGGATTCACCATTCTCCATCATTGTAAGTGGTGATTCCGTCCGTAAATAAATTGACATTGCACAGTTTGTTGTTTCCGTCCGGATTGCGTCGTCAATCCCGGGGGCGGAAATCCGGAACGGAAAACGCGTGTGGTAAACGACAGCCGTATTTTCTATTAAAATCAATAAAAAATAGGTTGTGATTATTTCGATGATTTCCCGACGGATTGGATCTAAATCTGTCGAAATACCGGGCGAAAAAAAGGTGTGAACGGGGCCCTTTTAGGGTGACACTTGTATTTCGGCGCTCGGGGAGGGCCTTTTTTTTGTGCAATTAGTAGTTTTTAAAAGCCCCTGAATCTATAATCTATTCTTTGGGGTCATGATTTAGCACTTTCTAGCAAAAAGCGCATTTGGCTCGGAAAACCACTTTTAAATTGTTACCTTTTCCCAGCGTAATCGCCTGGATTTGCCGTACTAAAGACATAAATGTGTAGATTTGTACGTTTGTAGTGTGACACGCCTCCAGCATGCTCCCCAATCTCAGGTGCATTACAAAGTGCCACGGGCACTTTATAATGCGTCTAATATTGGAGTGCACCTGATTATAAATATTAGGAACAGGGCTGCACCAGTATTCGGGCTGAAAAGACACCAGACTTCTGGCGTAGCCCCGTTCAGATGTAGCAGAACTAAAAAGAACAGGTAATGCACCGTGATATCACGGCACAGAGTGTTATCTCTACTTTGTCAATGCTTTTCAATGCTCTTTGTTTACAGATCAGAGCAGATAACACAAAAAGTCATGATATCACGGTCAAGCTGTACTCTGCTACATCTGTACATACATGGAGCCCTTGATGTCCTGGCTGTATAGTGAGTGTTTTATCTCGCTTCAGGGCTGGACTCACTGCCACACTGCCCCTTACTGCTGCATAATATACTTTATGCTGCTGCTTGTGGTGTGTGGTGTGTGTGTGTGTGTGTGTGTGTGTGTGTGTGTGTGTCTCCCTATTTTACTTTCTGTTCCTCCTTCCACTTAGATGCTATGGGCATCTGTAAGGTATGTTCATATGGCGTGTTGAAGATGATTTTACAAAACGTATTGCTTAAAACGCATCCAAATGCATAACACACAGAGTGGTACATATTTTGCCTTTAAATAAAGCTTCTGACTTGTGTTTCCCCCTCTATCTCTTTCCTCTTCCCTTTTTCCCTTCATAAGTCCATGCTTTGTTTTTTGTGATGTTTGAAATGTGCAGGTGTGCTAGTGTAGGGTGCAGTGTGATGTTTAGCTTACACTTAGCCTGTGTTTTATGTCTCACTGCATGCTATGTATGACAAATGTATTAATTTATTGTGTCCCTTGCTGCGCCTCGTGGATATTGTATGATTGTTATGGATGATTGATACATATTTGGATACGTTTCTGAACTGCAAAAGCATACAGTATTGTTTCAGTTGGGTTTTAAATGCATAAAATGGATCAAGAAGTGACATTGTATGTATCCGCAGAAGCATCCGAAACTGTCTAAAACACATAGTAAATGTGGTGTAAAGCTTGTACTTCATTATTTTTTATGCAAATTGAGCCAGAATTCTGGCGCAACTGCCTTGATAAATCTGCCCGAATGCACCTAACACTTTCGTTAGGCGCCTTAAACATCGTAGGCTGCTCACTTAGGCACATTTTACACCAGAAAAGGGTGAAAAACCCAATCATACATGTCTCCCTAAATGTTATTTTTACAGAGGATAGATAGCTGTAAGCAGATAGATAAAACAGAGTTTCCTACTAGCTTTTAATATAGCTAACTCATCTTTCCTATGGAGACATCAGCTTGAGGAACAAATTCTGTGCTAAATTATTTTGCAAGGCTCCATAATATTTATAGCAACTGTCCAGTCCCCTTATTAGACAATGAGTAATATTCATCTCTCTCTTGGCTTCTTTTCTGGCTTTCTTGAGGATGAAGTGAACAGGAAAGACTGATCATTAGATATTCCTACCTGTGTGTCTAAGGTGACTGTCACACTGGACATTAGTTCATTATACCTAAGGCCGTGTTCACACGGCTTATTCACGGCGGATTTGTGCGCCGTATTGAGCGCACAAATCCGCCGTGAATACGGGGCGGGGGGGGGGCGGGGCCGGCGCGCGGCGGGGGCGCCGCCTCCGGCCCATAGACAATGCATTGTTTACAGCGCGTCCGCGCCGAAAATAAGGTCCATGACACTTTCTCCCCCCGCGGCGGATTTGCCGAGCGGGGAGGCGCGCCGGAATCCACTGTTCTCTATGAGAGCAGGGGGATTACCGTAATGACTCCGACGGATTGGCGCCGTATTGAAGCGCAATCCGGCGCGGAATACGGGGGCCAATCCGTCGGCAAATAAGCCGTGTGAACGGGGCCTAAGGCTGCGGTGCACGGTTGAGCAGCCTAATGATATTGTTGCATTGTCTTGTTGTGTTTTATTATTATATATGTCTTGCTACAGAAAATATAATTTCTCTTTTTGTGATCTATGATTCAAGATAGCAGTTTGTGAAGTTAGCTATTGTTACATGAAGCTGAAAATAGTAATGCCACTTGCAGACAACAATTAGACTTCCTGTTAAAACTCATTCACCGCACATTAATGTTGTGACATTTTTGCTATCTATTATATCAATTATTGTTTGTTTTCTAAATAGCTTCATTTCTCCATGACAGGGTGGTCCACATTTCTCCATTGTATAGCAAGTAATAGCAGGAAGTGCTGCTCTTTTAACAATCATTTTACAATTCTGCAAAAAATTCACCCTCTGAGTATTTTGCATTTGTAAGCTTTAAATATGGACATTTCATATGAGCGTACACAGCCTGTACACCGTCAGGATAGAGATCATAGACATGTCTTCATTTGTGTGATTGCTGGGTGTTTCAGTGATCAGACCTCCTGCTCTTCTCACATAGTGGAGACATGTATTAGTGATACATCATAAGGCCTTGTCCCCACGGCACGGGTTTTCAGCCGGTTTGCAGCCGGTTTTCAAAACCAAAAAGCGTCTGCAAACCGGCTGAAAAACTTTTACATTTTAATAGAAAATCTGTGCAGCAGTCCCCAATGTACGGATTTTCCACTGGACAGTTTTTTACACCGCTAGCGGTCCGAAAAAAGGTGAACTTTCTTTTTTCCCGTCGGTTTTGGGACAAATAAAAAACATGGGGCCGTGTGCACGGCACGAAAACGTACAAAACCCGGTCGGTAACCGACCAATATTTTTCCTGTGCCATGTAAACGGCCCCTAACTATCTGAGCAGAAACCCTCAAAAATAAATGTAATCCATCTGCTTTTTTTCCTTCTGCTTGTTGATGGTTTCCATTTGAACTGAGTGCATCAGGCCTAAAGTTAGAACCAGGGTTTAGTTAGTTTACAACCCCCTGAAAAAAGACCAATTAGAAGTGCTATATGTAGACAGGACTTCACAATCAAACCAAGAAATAGTATAGACAATTGGTCATAGCATAAATGCTTAATATTGTGCAGCTTCCCCTTATGCTGCCAAATGAACTCTGACACATAAAGGTGTCCTGTGGCATGTGGCATTATGGGAGCAGATCCTTTAAGTCCTATAAGTTGTGAGCTTTGGCCTCTATGATCACGTTTATTTTTCCAGCACAGTTCACAACTGTTAAATTACTTGTAGGAAAACTTGTGAGCAAAGTCAACATTGTTTGTTTAATGTAAATCTTTAGTTCAATACAGATCTGCACAACATGTGTTCCATAAAGGGTCAGAGCTTGCATAACATGCATCCCCAATATGTGCTACTGCTGTCAACTTTTGGTGGTCCAATCCATGAACCTGTTTTACTGCGGGTCATAGATTTAGTGCTTTCTACTCCCCAAAAGGACCTTTGGTGGGGAAAACCACTTTTAAAGTGCCCCTCCTGTTCCAGCGTAATGCATCTGGATTTGCTGTATGAAGCTTTAAATGTGTAGCTTTGAAAGGTTGTAGTCGACAGTCTCCCCCCACGCCCCCTGATCTCAGGCGCATTCAAAATCCCGGGCGTCTGAATGCGCCTGATTGGAGTGCCCCCCCAAAAAAAGGGGGAAACCCCAAAAAATCCTGACCCTATAAGCCCAAAAATATATCATAACACCCAAAAACCTATAGCTAAAAGGAAGGATTATAGGAAAGTACAAATTACCCAACTACAAGTGCCCTATTTACCATTTTTGCAAATACTTTTTAAGTATGCCCCAACAGCCATAAAAAACTCGGGGGGTAGTCTAACAAAACTTTCCACTTATAATGTTATTGACTGGAATAAATTTTTAATTTAATAATTCTTAAGGGAGTGGGGCAAAAGGTGGTTTGTAATTTCTTTTTTTTTTTCAACATTTAAGACCTGCCTGTCTATATGGGGGGCCCTATAAGTACCTAAGCCATGGTGCCTATATGGGGGCCCCTATGATACCTAAGCCCTGCCTGCCCTTTTGAGGCCCCCATAGACTACCTAAGCCCTCCGCTACATATATGGCTCCTATAGGGGCTACCAAGCTCGCCGCTAAATAGGCCCCATTCTACCCCAAGCCCTGCCCGCCCAATATATGGCCCTATAGATACCTAAGCCCTGCCTGCCTACTAATGCCCCCGTAGATACATAAGCCCTCCTTCTAAATAATGGGGCCCTTATAGATACCAAAAAATCCTGCTTATATATGGTCCCTATAGATACCCTAACCCTGCCAGCCTAATGGGGCCCTTGACACCTAAACCCTTATTCCTATTTACCACCTAATTTTTGTGGGCCCCCACCTATAGCCTAGCTCCCATTGCCCCTAAGCCTAACTGTGGGGCCCCTCTATGCCCCATTAGCTACCTGGGCCTACCTACAGCCTACCTACCTACCTACCTTAGGGCTGCTTACCTAACTGGGGTCTAACTACTGCCTACCTAGGGCCAATCTACCTATCTATCTGTAAAAGTTCATCCAAAAGTTTGTTATGGGGCCCAGGTTTCTCTAGTTGCACCCCTGTATATATACTTGAAAATGGCTCCATAGAGGAGTTGAAATGTAGCATGTACTGACTTGGGTGATTAAACTAGCCTTTTTTATTTCTCGTGGTGCTGCTTTTTTGCTATATATATATATATATATATATATATATATATATATATACACATACATATAATATATATAAAGAGTACACCCCTCACATTTTTGTAAACATTGTGTTATATTTTTTCATGAGACGACACTGGAGATATGACACTTTTATACAATGTAAAGTAGTCAGTGTACAGATTGTATAACAGTGTAAATTTCGTTTGCCCTGCAAATTACTCAACAAAGTCATCAATGTCTAAACTGCTGGCAACAGTAGTGAGTACACCCTTAAGTGAAAATGGACAAGTTGTGCCCAAAGTGTCAATATTTTGTGTGGCCACCATTATTTTCCAGCACTGCCTTAATTCTCTTCGGCATGGAGTTAACTAGAACTTCACAGGTTGCAGCCACTGGAATCCTCTTCCACTCCATGATATCATGGAGCTGGTGGATGTTAGAGACCTTGCGCTCCTCCATCTTCATTTGAGGATGCCCCACAGATGCCCAGTATGGTTCAGGTCTGGAGACTTGCTTGGCCAGTCTAGCATATTTACCCTCATTTTCTTTAGCAAGGCACTGGTTGCCTTTGAGGTGTGTTTGGGGTCATTATCATGTTGGAAAATTGACCTGTGGCCCAGTTTCCAAAGGGATGGGATCATGCTCTTCTTCAGTATGTAACAGTACATGTCAACGTTCATGGTTCCCTCAATGAACTATAGCTCCCCACAGCCGGCAGCACTCATGCATCCCCAAACCATGACACTCCCACCACTATGCTTGACTGTAGACAAGACACACTTATTTTTGTACTCCTCACCTGATTGCCGTGACACATGCTTGACACTATCTGAACTACATACATTTATCTTGGTCTCATCAGAGGACAGGGCATGGTTCCTGTAATCCGTCCTTAGTCTGCTTGTGTTCAGAAAACTGTTTGTGGGTTTTCTTGTGCATCATCTTTAGAAGAGGATTCCTTCTGGGACGACAGCCATGCAGACCAATTTGATACAGTGTGTGGTGTATGTTCTGAGCGCTGACAGGCTGACCCCCACCCCTTTAATCTCTGAAGCAATACTGGCAGCACTCATATGTCTGTTTTGTTTTATCTCTGGATATGACGCTGAGCATGTGCACTCAATTTCTTTGGTCAACCATGGCGAGGCCTGTTCTGAGAGGAACTTGTCTTGTGAAACTGCTGTATGGTCCTTACCACCATACTCCAGGTCAGTTTCAGGATATTGGCAATTGTCTTATAGCCTAGACGATCTGTATGTAGAGCAACGTTTTTTTTTTTTCAGATCCTCAGACAGTTCTTTGCCATGAAGTGCCATGTTGAACTTCCAGTGACCAGTACGAGACAGTATGAAAGCTGTAACATCATATTTAACACCTGCTCCCCATTCACACCTGAGACCTTGTAACACTAATGATTCACATGACACTGTGGAGGGAACACGACAAATTGGGCACAATTTGTCCATTTTCACTTAGTCACTTAGGGGTGTACTCATTTTTGTTGCCAATGGTTTATTCATTGATTGCTGTGTGTTGAGTTGTTTTTAGGGAACTACTTTACATTATATGAAAGTGTCATATCTTCACTGTTGTCCAATAAAAATATATACATACAAAAATATACAATATTTACAACAATTTAATGGGGTATACTCACTTTTGTGATAGATTCCCTTTACTGTCCTGAAAATAAATGGAAAGAGCAGGAACATCTGCTGATGAAGGTAAATGTCTGAATCTACAGTGTTACAGTGTATCTATCTAGTTATCTATCTATTGTTTGTTCAATGACTATAAATCACTGAAACCAGAGGCGTTGCTAGGCTGTTTTATTCGGGGCTCAGGCCCCGAATAAAACCCCCTGTGCCCCGAGTCTCCCGGGCTTCAGGCCTCTGCGCTGGGCCTGGAGCACCGACTGGCTCTTCAGCTGCATGTGCGTCCGCTGGACGCACACACAGCTGAGGGCTTCTGGGGGGCAGAGAGCAAGCGCTCCCCGCTCCGCAGACAGTGTCAGACCCGCAGGTCCTACACCGCGAGGCTGCCGGGTCCTCACAGCGCTGAGGACCCGCCGCGGCCCCCGTGCGCCTCAGCCGGCAGCGTCGCGATGACATCACATCATCGCGACGCTGCCTGTCCTCGGGCGCACAGCGCGTCATAGGCTGTGCGCCCGAGGAGCTGCCGGAGGAGCGCGGGCTGAAGAGGATGGAGCGCGCTCGCCGGGGGAGTTAAGGTGAGTATTAATGTTGTTATTTTTTTAGGTTTGTTTTCTGCCTTCAGTGCCACCTATATTACGGCCTGTGCCCCTATAATGCCTGCTGTGGCCCCCTAATCCCTGCCTGTGCCCCTTATTGCTGCCTGTGGCCCCGCCATATCACTGTCTGTGGGACCCCCTATAACTGACCTGTGCCCTATAATGCCTGCCTGTGGCACATATGAGGGCACTGTGCACATTTTATAACTGCACTGTGGCCCCCTTTTACTGCCTGGGACCCTCCTATATAAATGCCTGTGCACCCATTTACTGCCTGTGCCCCAAATATCCCTGCCTGTGGACCCCCATATGATGGCGTGCCCCTATTTACCTGCCTGTGCTCCCATATTACACCTGCCTGTGCCCCCATATACTGCCTGTGGCACACCATATACTGCCTCTCAATTGCCCCCTATATAAAGCCACTCAGTGCCCCTTATATACTGCTTGTGGCCCCTCCATATAATTGCATCAGTTGCCCCCATATACTTGGCCTCAATGACCCTATTTACCTGCCTGTGGCCCCATATACTGCCGTGGCCCCATTTACTGCTTAACAGTGCCCTTTTATACCTAACTGAGGGGGACTGCTTATTCTATAAAATTTAGGAGTTTGATGGGTTAATGTGAGATTTATAAGATATGTCGGGGTGTCCAAATCCTCTGGGACGAGTATTGGCGGGAGCATCAGCATGAAGGTGTTGAACCGTGATCGGAGGAGAAAAGGGGAAAGTGATTCGACAGCTGATCAGAAAAGACAGTCTCCGGTGAGGTCACTAAATGTAAACAGCAGTGTTAATCCACTTATTATGTCTGCTGAGTCTACATACTAACATGGATCTACCAATATATGGCCCCTGTTGGCTGTGGTATATGTAATCAGAAGCCTGTTTGTACAGCTGGTAGTCAAATGTGGGGGTCGCAGTTCGGTCAGGGGTTCTGCAGGATTATTTGATCCTTAAGTTGTAATAGTTTTGGCGTGTCTTGGTTTTGTAGGAGTGTTTTTTTTTAGCATTCAACTTGTCTGGTAGATTTGCTCCATGTTTCGGTGGATTTATCTGGTTGACTGTTTAGGGGTATTGTCATATGAATGGTGTGAAGTTCTGAAAAAAGTAAATTTGTCATTGGTGATTTTTACTGTACAGCCGTACTCATGATGAGGAGATGGACGGGATCTGTGTGGTTGTGCAGAAAATTAGTGACAGGAACAGAAGGTTTTTCTCTGTAAAAAAACATCAGCCAGTTCACAATGAGGCGGGAAGAGGGGTAAAACACAAAGGGCCGAGCCCGGATGTTTTAGGAACTAGCAACCCCTGACTGAAACATGTAAGAAGCACAATGAAAAGTGCAATACTATACCATACCACTGACAAACTACTTTCCCTTTAAAACATCAGTTTTAATATCCTATTAACAAAATAAAAAATGGAAACAACCATAACCTATAACTATAGCTCTCTTAAGGGGTTGTCTCACCATGCTTTTTCACAGAGCCACAAGCAGAATCATACTTCAGAATCATACGTCCTGTTTTGGCTGTGGGCAGGTATAGAACAGTGATTGGTATATTAGCTCTACTATTTCTAGCAAAAAAACACTCCAAATCTTTTGGGCTTGTGAACAGCTCAATGGCTGAAATACAATTGTTACCCGATAGCTAGCAACTTTGCCTTTATGCTGACTGGGAGAAAACGATACATGTGCAGCTACATTGCTAGAGCAAGATGAAAACTGCACACACACCAACTTTAACAACCTATTCACACCAGCATGCTAGAAATGCCGCAGTATAAATGCATCATGGGGAAGATTGAACAGATTGCAAAGTAGACCAATGAGACAATATCACATACAACCTTCAGGGGCATGAGGGAGGTGGTGCTGGTACTTACAATTGCATATAATAAGGCGGATACAAAAGTGTGCCATAAATATTGATACGTATGTGTACCTCCCACCCCCCCCCCTCCCCCACCCCCCCCCCCCACCCATGAGCTGCGCTTAACAACCAACACGATATAGTGGACACATACTATTAGACCCCAGGCGGGATGCACCAAGCTTTTTCTAAGTGTCCAACACATACTGGCAACCACTCTGCTACCCAGCAACTGTTGGGCAAAATAAAAAAGGGGCCATTCTGGAAAAATATTATATTTGGAGGTATTAGATTACGGATCAGATTTTTTGGTGCATTACATAGAGCTTAGTGCACCATGTTTGGCGGCATTACACTCTTAGCCCATACATACAAAGTTTGGCGCTTTAAGCTCTATGTAATTCGCCCCACAAAAATCTTCATACTGTCGTATTCTACACTCTTCTATATCTATTTAGAACTGGTGTGTCGGCGGCAAGTAAAAAAAAAAGTACGCATTCGAATTCATACATGTCGCCCTTAGAGCGCTGAAAATGTCAGCGCCCAATCAGCGTTGTATCCTCACCGGTAATCCCACATTTGTAAGTGCAGAATTTAGACAAGGATATAACGCTGAATTTCTGAGGCCGATTTTCTGCGTTCTGTGCCCTATAATGGGTCGTGCGGAAAACGCCTAAAAGAATTGACATGTCAATTCTTTGTCGGTGCTACAATTCATGAACCATGCCCACACACAAAAACCTGCACAATACATCATAAAACAGAGGTACCTTGATATAAGTCCGCTTTGGTATAAGCCCTGTTTGGAATCGAAACATTTTGATTATTATACATTTGTTTGCACATTCACAGCACAAAATAGGCACACCCTACCAAAATAAATACTAAAACATAACCTTTATTTAATAAGCATAAAATTAGTCCAAAAAAGGGAAGTAGGAAATTCCTAGTTACCCCTAACAACCGTCCTGACAGGGACAACCCCACACAGCATAAACAAGCCTTACAGCCACTTCATATCCTAAAGGGGAACTCATCAATAGTCAGCCATCTAAGATTTTCATGTAAATATCTATACTTTACTCTCCTGATAAATAGAACTATAACGTGTTTCTCCTGTTATCCAACAGGCTCATCAGGGGGAACAAGGAGCAAAAACTTGTATAAGACAGGAAACATGAACATAAAAACTGTCTATAATGGGGCAAAATATGTAACTAAGTTATGTCCAATAAAGTTGGGATCAAAAATAACTTTCCCTTACCTCTATAAACTGGATTATGAAACCCTGATAATAGCACATGGTATATACTGAAAGATATAGTCACAGACCCATGACAATATAAAGTAAATAAGATAAAGCCTGTGAGGATTTATAGGCAGTACAGGTGAATTAGATCCCATACACCTAGATTAGGTAGCGATGGACCCAGTGCATGGTGGGTCTATGTTGCTGTGATGGCTAATGCATCTAATTCACCCTTACTGCCTTTAGGGATAGTGTAGGAGTTGTTAGGGTATTGTTGTTGTGTGGGATCATCCCTGTCGGGGCGGTAGCACTACTTGAGGCAGGATCTTGTTGTTAGAGGTAACTAGGGATTTTCTACTTCCCATTTTTGAACTAATTTTATGCTTATCAAATAAAGGTTATGTTTTAGTATTTATTTACGCCTATTTTGTGCTGTGAATGTTTTGATTTTATTAAGGCATTCCATTCCATGTATTGTCTGTGGTTAAGTCCAATCCATAATATTACTTAAAATTGGCTCTGTGATTTATACATTTTTTTGGAATAAGATTTGAGATGAACTGGACCTGCACAGCAGCGGATGCATAACAATGGAGTGGGGCACAGGTTTTAGCCACATATCTCAAGCAAGGACAAAGGATTTAGCAGTTCTCTCATAAGTACCTCTATAGCCGCTGTCTGCCCCCCATCTTTGCATCCGATCCTCTCATCTCCTGCTCTGGCTTACTTGAGTGTATAATTGCACGGTAGCCTTGCGTTGGTTCTGTGATTGCATACAGCGTGTATGAGGTGGTTTGGCACTCTGGTAAACCTCTCTCACTTATCTTCCAGCAGACCCGTCATCTTCATCCCTCGGCAGAGTTACGTTGATCTAGCTCTGCTAAAACATTTTCTGTTTTGAGGCTGGCTAAGTCTCATACTCCCCATTATTATAGCTGCTACAGTGATATTTTCTCCAAAAAGTAGGCCATTTAAGTCATGGAACGCAATGTTGATTTTCTCTCCATCAAAAAACGTCAGTTATTGACTGCTATGGCATGGCATCCCCTGATTATCACTGAGGTTCAAGAGGTTTCTGAGTTATGTGCTTCTGCACAGGACATCAGCTGATAACACAGGTTTTATAGGGGAGTTCAGGTCTGGAGAAGTGCCAGTCCACTCCATTTGAGGAAACCCCTTGTCTCCAAACTAGCATCCTAATGATGGCATAACCTTGATGGAGCAGGTGCTCATTATCATTCCTGAAGATGTGATATTAGCCCTGCTGTTGTTCATGCAGAGGCACAATGACTGATGTTATTCAAGCAGTAAGGGCTTATCACTGTACCATTCATAAAGTGTAGGGCACTTCTGCATTGACTAGACACCCCTGCCCACACTGTAACACTACCACCAAAGGCTCTTCTGGTGACAACAGTGGCTGATGCATAGTGCTCTCATTGATGTCTTCAGCATTGTTGGCAGCCATCATTTCTTTTTTGACTGCTTTCATCAATGTTTTCATCAATGAAACAGCACTGAAGTTCACTGGTAGTTCCTAGTACAGCATAGATGCTCCTTGGTCCATGCAAGACAATGATGCTTGTGCCTGATGGGTTTGGTCAGGTACCTTTGCCAGTCATCCTAGACGTCGTAGACCTGGTTGTTGCAAAATGGTTATGATATGTTGATGTTGGACACTTGGCTTCGCCTTTCACTCCCTGAAATGTGCCTAGAGTTGTTGTGGAATTCACCATTAAGGTTTCGTGCAGGGCATTCGTTTTACAATTGAAACGCGGTCATCAGTTTGTGATGGAGCCTTACTGTGTCTCTTCCAGTCTCTATATCTCTGTAGTAACCTGCTGATGACACTGTGTGACACTCTAAGCTCAGCGGCCATATCCGTCTGAAAGCATTTTTTTGCTTGAAAGCCTCCGCAATTGCGAGGTAATGTTGAACTCAATTGTAAGTTGTGTGTCTGGTCTCATGATGTCTCATAAAATTTGAAACTGCATTGATGAGGAGGACTGTTTTATATTCATCTATTCAAATTGATCCGCTAAATTTATTGGGTGATTCAAAAATCAAATACATTTTCCCATTAAGCTTCTTGTTAGAGATCAACAAGAAGTTGTGCAAAAAGTACTGAAACATTGGACAGTTGAATGTGTGCATTCTAAAGTAAAAAGATGGTCTCATTTAGTTCATTTGAAAACATGTCAAGAAATGTTATGTTCATCCCGGAATTTGAACACCAAAAAGGCAATTATCCGCACATTTATTTTTGAGAATGATATATTTATTCTATATATATATTATTTATATATATATATATTTATATATTTTATATTTATATATATATATATATATATAGATATTTATATATATAGTTTATATTATATTTATATGTATATATATATATATATATATATATGTTATATATTTTTATTTTGATATATATACAACTGTAACATTTACATGCTTGTGTCTTTAAATTGCACTGTTGAAATGCTTTGTGTTGAGTCGTAAGACACACTTGTGCTGATGTTTCCTGCCATACATGAGAACTGCACTGGAACTGTTTTAGGTGGATAAATTATCTATTACAAAACAGGAGAGTAAAACATGTTCAAGTGTTTTGAGATTGGCCTATGCTAGAAGAAACATCAGCTTTGTAAAGAGCCATAAGGTATAAGAGGACACAATGTAAAGGACAGGTCTATAACAACTAGCTGAAGTGGTGAAAGTACTTTTATGCTGACATTAATATACAGCCCCTTATAGCTGTTATCCAGAAATGATGCAGTTCCTTACAGAATCACCAGGGTTGTGCCTATATCTGCATGTATTACAGACAAAGATTACAACTCGCAGTCAGTCCTGCAGTTAGTCTGTGGGTACATGGACTCTTTTACTTAGGCTGCGTCCACACGGCAAAGTATGCAGTAAATACTGGTTGGATTCTGAATTAGTATCCAACCAGTATTTTACACGCTCGGTGTTGTTCCTTTTTGGATGGTGTTGTTGGTCTACAGTTTTTGGTATTTGGCCGCCTTTGAATGAGGATTATTTTTAGATTCTGCCGTGTTGATATAGTACCTCAAGTTATTCTGTGCCGGTGTGGGGGTATGCGCGGTGGGTGGGGGGTCGTGGGCGTGGGGGGGTATGTGGTGGGGGTGGGGGGATTTTTGGTTTGTGGGGGTTTTTTGTGGGTTTTGTGGAGGGGTGTGGGTTGGTGGGTGGGGTTTGGGGAATTTTGAGGGGTGGAGCGGGCTTTCAGGGGGGGACACAGGCGCAGGGGGGGGAAGCGTGGGGCGGTGGTTTTTTGGGAGGGTGGTTGGGGTGTGCGGGGGGGGGGGGGGTATCCGGCACCGGGGTCGAAGGGTAGGGGAGGCATATAGGGATTTGTTGTTTGTTTATTATTTTTTTTAATTTTATTTATTTATTTATATTTTATTGTATTTATTTATTTTTTTGGGGGGGGGGGGGGGGTGGGGGGGGGGGGGTATATAGGGGGGGAGGGGTAAGGAGGATGGGGGGAGGGGGGGAGGGAATATATGGGTTAAGTGGAGGGGGTTTTGGTTGTGTGGGGGGGGGATGGGAGGGGGATGGGTGTGGGGGGGGGGTGGTGGGAGGGGGGTGGGTTTTTATTTTTTTTTTGTTTTTGGGGATTTGGGAAGGGGGGGGTAGATAACGTGCTTTGGTGTGTGGTTTTAACGTAAAAATAGGTTCACGAGTAAAGGGGAAGGGGGGGGGGAGAAGAAAAAACCTGAGGCTTTTGTTTTGTTGTGTGGAATTGAGCAGGGGGGGGGTGGGGATATAGTGTTTTATAAAGGTTCTAGGACGGGGCGGCGGGGGGCTCGGAGTGGGAGCTCGCATCACGCTACATATTTGTTCGCGGGTCCCCTTAGTCGCCCTTTTGTCCGAGGGGTCAGGTGGATTTTTTCCGCTAATGGGTGTTCGTTAAGAAATCCCTTCGTCTTTATATCGATTATTTAAACAATAAACCCTTAATTATCTTTCCTCTTTTTCATTCTATATATAAGTCTACTCCCTTCTATAATCCTATTTTTTCTACCCCCCCTTTCCCCCCTTCCATCATCATCCCCCATTTCCTACATTCCCATCTTCCCCACACACACTCCTTACTACCTTTTACACACTCACTTTTCCCCCCCCCCCCCCCCCCCCCCTTATAAATCCTTCCCCACCCCCCCCCCCCTTTCCCCTAACCAAAAATATAAAAAAAACAAAAAAAACAAACCGACTTGCCCCACCCCCCCCCCCCCCCCCCCGGCGCATACATTCACATCAAATCAACTAAATCCATGGATGACTTTAATTTTGATTTACATTTGATTTTAAAATTTGTAATGTAGAATTGGTAGCCTAAATGTGGATTAGCCTAATTGAAATATGGTTGACCCATATCCAAAACAGCAGCAAAATATGCTGCTACAAAGTGAAAACCTGCAGCACAAATCCGAGGGTTTCATCCTTTTTCAGCATGAAAAATTCAATGTATGAACATGCCCTTATGTCTAGCCTGTTATTTTAAAAGATTTGTGTAGATATTTATCAACTGGATGATTTGCTTTAAATCCATTTTTTGGGAAGCAGGATGAAGAAAACACAGCAACATGGTAGTGTTTTTTATTTTTATTTTTTACAGCGGTAACTGTGCAGTATAAATGATATGTTACTATTGTGTAAAACAATTTGTGCATTACTTTCTTCTAATAGCCATAACTTTTTTTTCCGTTTATGAAGCTGTGTAGGGATGTAGGACAAACTGATGTTTTCATTGGTACCGCTTTGGTGTTTATATGACTTTTTAATCACTTTTTGTTCAGTTTAATGTGCTCTCAGATAGACAAAAATTGCAATTCTGTAATTGTTTTTCTATAATTTTTTTTTATGGCGTTCATTGTGTGGGTTAAATAATGTGACAGATTTATAGGCTAGGACGTTATGCATCCGGTGATACCAAATATGTGTACTTTTTTATTTTGGATCTTTTTTGGGACGATTGGAGCTTGTAATGGGGAAAAGGTGGTATAAGTGTTTTATTTAATTAATTTGTGTTTTTTAGTGTTGAGCGATTTTTATCGACAAAGTTGAAATCGGCAAGGTTTTTTTGATTATCGAAAATCGTCGATACGCGATAATTATGGTTTAAAAAATCTGTGCACTTAATCTATTATATCGGGCCTTTTCAGCCTATCTCCTTTCATGTTAGCCTGTCAGTTTGCAAGGGCTCTTAGTTCTGGGAGTATTTCATCCGTATTTACGTCCCTAAAAGCTTCATAAAAATGTTGCTAAAATAATGTACGATAACTTACAATGGATTTCCGATGGCTAATCAGGATGTAATTCCCGGACGTAAATACCGACTGTAAATACGTCTAGAACAAAGCCCAGGGGAAACATTAAGAAAATCTGCTTGGAGTCTACAGGGTCCCAGATTACACCTGTGCTGTGCTGACTCTTGCTGTAGATAGGAAATACATTACAAGGTGAAGAAGAACTAATACATTTTTTTACACAAAGAAACAAAAAAAAAACAATCTGTACCACATCTGTCAATCATCTGTACCACATCTGTATCACATCTGTGCAACATCTGTATCACATACTGTACCACATCTGTACCACATCTGTGCAACATCGCATGCTTATTTGATGTTCAATTAGTGTAATTTTCGAGGACTTTGTAATACATTTGATAGAGACTTTTTTTCTTTGGATCAAAATATTTATTATATATATTATTATATATATTATATAATATATATATATATATATATGTGTCGTATATTATTATTATATATGTGTGTATATATATATATATATATTTATATATATTATATATATATATATTTATATAATTGGCATTAATGCTATAGGAGAAAAGTCTAATATGTAGCTTTTGATAGTTTTATATGTATTGTTTAATTAATTCTTCATTAATTGTTAAATGTATTGTATTCTTACTTACTCTGTGTAATGTATGTGCCAGTGCGATTCCGAGTGTTTTTACATTGCCAATACGCGCCAAACTTTGTGACGCGTATTGGCAATGTAAATACGCTCGGATTCTGCCCTGGCACATACATTACAAAGAGTAGGAAGAATACATTGCATTTATCAATTAAATGAAGGAATTAATTAAACATACATTTCAAAAACTACTCAAAAGCAATATTATTAGGACTTATTATCCTATAGCATTAATGCCAATATATATACATAGTAATATACTATATATATATTTACACACACATCATATATATAGATATATATATATATATATATATATATATTTATATATATATATTTGATCAAAGAACTAAAAAGTCTATTATCAAATGTATTGACAAAAGTCCTTGAAATATTACATTATTGAACTCAATAGCAATGCAGATGTTGTACAGATGTGAAGCAGATGTTGCACAGATTGTGATACAAATGTGTACAGATGTGATGCAGATGTTGCACAGATATGGTACAGATGTGATTACAAATGTGGTACAGAGTGATGCAGATGTTGCACAGATATGGTACAGAGTGTTACAAATGTGGTACTGATGTGATGCAGATGTTGCACAGATGTGGTAAAGACTGTGATACAGATGTGGTTACAGAGTTGCACAGATGTGGTACAAGTTGTTTGCTCAGTTGTGATACAGATGTGGTACATATATTGTACAGAGGTGTGATACAGATGTTGCACAGCTAGTTATACAGATGTTGGTTACAGCATGATTGACAGATGTGGTTCAGATGTTTTTTTTTTGTTTCTTTATGTAATAATGTATAGTTCTTTTCACCTTGGATTGTATTTCTATCTACAGCGTTGAGCCAACTCAGCACAGGTTGTTTCTGGGACCTGTGGTTACTCCAAGCAGCATTTCTTGCTTAATTCTTTATCTTCTTTAAAATCATTTATTTGTAGTAGTGTAATGCTGTAATGTGTAGAATAGAGGCATCAATACATCCTACGTGGCTTCGGCACATTGATGCAACAGTTTTTCCCTCAAAAATAGGCGCAAATCTCGATCTTACATGGTTTTCTCCATCGTTTTAATGGTTATCTCGGCGGTTAACTCTATTTGATCGGATATCGGAAATCGTCTCGATAATTGCCGATATCTACTATCGAGACGATAACGATAATTAACATAATCGCTCATCACTAGTGTTTTTTACTTTTTTTTCTTTCCCTATTTTTATTTTACCACTTTTACAATTATTTTACTTGTACCAATAGGCGACTTGACTCGGCAATCTATTAGGTTGCTGCTACAATACATAGCAGAACATAGCTGTACTGCTGTCAGCCTGCATGATCCTCATGATGTACCCATATGTTAATTTTCTGGACCCACTGTCGGTCTATGATGTATAGTTATGTCAAATGTCGATAAGTTAAAATGAAAGTCAATTAGGGCAGTTTCACTTGTTGCAGTTTTGCAAAAAATGCCACTAAAAACATATTTTTTAAGCTTTGTTTTAGGCAAAAACTGCAACAACAACTACACATGTATCTTTTTTTTCTTTGTAGTGTTTGTTTTGCACTTAAGGTGCATTTTATGGGTCAGTACCATATTTTTTTTTTTTAAACTCAGCATTCTTTAGGTATAGCTTTTTTCAGACAGCTCGAACAATTTTTTTCTCTACATAGATCACTTTTGTTTTTTCTTTTTTTCTGCACTAATAGGGGTTGTCTCGCTATAAAGATTGTTTTTCATGTTAAAGATGTTGCAAAAACAAGTCACTTTGCTATATATGTCCATTAACAGTGTCCTACCTATTACTAAATATCCCATAGTATGGGCTGCATTCAGTTCTCAGTGTTGCTATAGCTACAAGACCTGTTCAATCCTCCTGATAGGCTGCCAGCGCTGGTACGCTATAGTTCAGACCTGTTCGATCTCTCCTGATAGGCTGTCAGTGCTGGTTTACTATAGCGACAGGACCTGGTTTCCCACGCAGCTCATCACTGCAGGCCAGTAGAAGCCCTGTAACTCACCCTCTGAATTAAAAAATTAAACTAAAAAAACAGGTCTCAGGTTAAGATGACTGTTTAGTGAGGTCAGTACTAACAAACCCCTTTAAGCTATATGTTCATGTTATTTACGTGTTATGGTCTTTTGTAGATTTTGCAATAGAATTTTTACAAATTGCAAATCATGTGATGGGGGAAAAATGCATTTAAAAAATGTGTGCACCAATATAAAACTTTTTTTTTTGCAAAAATGCTACAAAAATTGCACAAGGATTTTTTTCTTTTAAAAAAAGCATATACGGTAGTTTCTCAAACTTTCTTTTTCGGCCAACAAAATTGCTATGTAACGTATAAGTGTGAAGAACCCTTAGGCTATGTTTACACTGAATCAGACAAAAAACGGCCCAAAAGCGTCCGTTTTTTCTCTGATGCAGGACCGCGGTTTTTGTCACACTTTGTGACAAAAGCCGCGGTCGCTTCTCATTTTCCTGACGTCCCCCATACAATTGTATTGTATGGGAAGACGGCAAGAAAACGAGAAGCGGCGGCGTATTATACAGCATGTTGTATAATACGCCGCTGCCGAAAGAAGGGCAGAGAAAAGACGAGCTGTGTAGACAGCAGCTCATCTTCTCTATTGCCGTCTATGGGGCTGCACTAACGATCGTATCTGTGGGGCTTTTAAAAAACAAAAAGTGCCGGAGATACGATCGTTTTCTTATGCACTGTGGACATAGCTTTAGTTGTACTGAAAGTGTTGATGATTACTGGTGCTGCAGCATTCCATGTTATCTTCACAACACATCTCTTCCATGTAACCTAATTAAAATTGCAGGCATTCAACGTTACTATTTTACAATAATTAGCATTTTAAGTTTGTTGTTTTGAAATGTAATAAAAAGCAGATAACCTTTACTGTGAAATGTGCCCCCAAAGCTATGTCTAAACCTGTTCCTAGTGCTAAACATTGTTTGCAGCTTGCTCTTTTTGTATGCTAGCAACGTAATGGGGCAAAAAGAGTAAGTACGCTGCTACATGACAGTATTTGTAAACCAAATTTGGAGCGGATCCTTCTCAGGAAAAGTACAACAGAAACTTGACTTATACCCTTTCAGCTTGTTAGACTTACTTAGACTTAGTTTTGGTTTACAAATATTGATGCAAAATAGAGACCAAAGTACACCTGTAAGAAAACGTCCCAAAACCTGGCTGCAGGATCAGATTAAACAAGGGGTTTGTTTGTAGTTTGTAACATTGTCGGACTGTGGTGCCTTTGGCCCACTTGTGGAGTTGATTCTTGGTGCCTACCAGTGGAGTTGATTATTGGGGCCCACTAGTGGAGTTGATTTTTCAGGTTTACCAGTGGAGTTGATTCCAGAGGCCCAACAGTGGAACTGATTGTTGGGGTCCACCAATGGGGTTGATTGTTGGGGCCCTGCACTGGGGTTGTTTGTTGGGCGGGTTGATTCTTCAGGCCCACTAGTGGAGTTGATTTCTTGGGCCAACAAGTGGAGTTGATTCTTGGGTCCACCAATGGAATTAATTCTTAGCGCGCACCAGCGGAGTTGAACCCAGGGGCCCACCAGTGGAGATGATTCCTGGAGCCCACCATTGGAGTTGATTCTTGGGATCCACCAGTGGAGTTGATTCCTGGAGCCCACCAGTGGAGTTAATTCCTGAGGCTCACCAGTGGAGTTGATTCCTGAAGCCCACCAGTGGAGTTGATTCCTGGGGCCCACCAGTAGAGTTGTTTCTTGGAGCCCACCAGTGGAGTTAATTCTTGGGGTCTACCAGTAAAGTTGATTCCTGGGCCCCACCAGTGGAGTTGATTCCTGAGGCCCACTAGTAGAGTTGATTCCTGGAGCCACCAGTGGAGTTGATTCCTGGAGCCCACCAGTGGAGTTGATTCTTGGGGCCCACCTTTCAGCTACTGTACTTGACTGCACATTCTGCACTTTGCCTCTTGCTTTCTGCCTTTTTTTCTCTGCGTTTCCCCTGAAAAACAGTCGCAGACCTTCCATTGCCAGGGCCCACTGATGGTTTTCCCCTGAAACCTGTGGGCCAGTCTGAGCCTGGTCTGTAATAATGTAGACACCTAGTACTGTGTAGTAGCTGTATACACTAAACAAAAGATTTTTTTTATAAGACAACATGCAAAGTTGCTTAGTTTAATATTTGAGATGCACTGAAGCAATAAAAAGTTGTATGCACATCAAGAACCCTATTCTTTTTAAGCCTTGTTTACACATCTGTTTAAAAAATACTGTAATAAAAGCATATGGATGTGTTTCAGATGTGTACAGATTTTCTCATTGCAGTGCTTTGGGAGTATTTGGTCAGTATTTGGCTTTTGTTCCACCTGCTGTTAACTCCTTCAGGACACATTTATTTTCTAATGTTTTTTTTTTCATTTTTTTGTTTTGTCATCTCTGCCTTCCCAGAGCCATAACATTTTAATTTTCCTTCTCAACATAACTGTGTGGAGCTTTTTGTGGAAATTTTTTTTTTTTTAAATAATATAATTTAAAGCTCCCATGTACTGGAAATCCCCCACCAAAATAAATAACTCTGTGTGAGGTGAAACTGGTATAAGTGATTCTGCTAGTTGGTCCAAATCTGATGATACCAAATTTATATAGTTTTTTATTATGTTTTACTAATTTAAAAGAAATTAAAAAAACTTTTTTATTTTAATTTACCTTCTGTTGTCATTTTCCAAAATCAATAACTTATTATTTTGTCTACTGACCTGTGTAAGGGGTTAATTTTTGCTGGTTGAAGAGTTAGTTTTTATTGGTACCATTTTAAGACACATTAAACTTTTCAACTGCTTTGTATTTTAACTATTTGGGAGGTAAAGCGAACCAAACCCCCCAGAAATTTGGCGTTGGCTTTATACAATAGGAAAAGGGGGTTTTGAACTTTCAAATTTTTATTTATTTTCCTTTGTTCTGCAGTACTTAGTGATTTTATGTACTCGCCTATGACAAGGTATAATAGGAGTACAATCATGGCAGATCTGAGGGCTTTCATAAGGCTCCCAGCTATCAGAGCAACCAAACAGCAACCCGCAATCTCGTTGTAGGGGGCGACAGGCCAGAGTTATGGACCGCCAAACTATTTTCTAACAGTTTAGAGGTTAAATCGTTAAATAGCTTGGGTCACAGTTACTTCCATATATGAAAAAACTTTGAGATTCTTGGTCCGCATGTTTTTGGCCCTAAAATGCTAAGCCACCCCCGGCTTACAACGGAATCTCAGTTTGGGGGATCCTACTCATATTTATCTTCACTGGGTAACTTAGACCCTCACTGTTGCCAAACGGCTCCAAATGCAGAGGAAAAATAAAAAAAGCCCAACCTTTTAAAGCGTAGTGCATTTAATAACAGCCTTTGGGGGTGGGGGTGCAGGGAAACCCAAAAAGGAGGGACTACTTCCCCCCTTAATGTTTAAAAGCAAAATGTGCCAAATACAACATATAGTTCTGCACAAAAAAAACATTTCTGTAAAAAAACCACTGCAAACCGGGTGCCACTGGCTGGCTGCGGACATAACAATACACGTCCAATCCCAGGGCACACCACTGCAAAAAAGGCAAAAAAAAACACATGGAAATCCCCAAAAGGGAGCATTTTGTGCTACTAAAATATATGAAAAACTTTGAGATTCTTGGTCTGCATGTTTTTGGCCAAAAAAATGCTCAAGCCACCTCCTGCTTAAAACGAGTGATCTCAGTTGAGTGGTCTACTCAATATTATCCTCTCACCTGGACAATCAGACCTCTCACTGTGCAAGGCCCACATGCAGAGAGAAATAAAAAAAAGCACCAACCTTTCAAAGGTTGATATAAATAGCCTGTGGGACAGTGGCTCCAAGTGAGAGGTCTGAAGTTGACCCAGGTGAGAGATAATATAGAGTAGGACCACCCAACTGAGATCCGTTGTAAGCCGGGGGTGGCTTGAGCATTTTTTGGCCAAAAACATGCGGACCAAGAATCTCAAAGTTTTTTCATATATTGTAGATAGCATAAAATGCTCCTTTGGAGATTTCCATGTGTTTTTTGCCCTTTTTGCAGTGGTGTGCCACTGGTATTGGACTGTGTGCATATGTATATGTGCCGCAGCCATGCCAGTGGCACCCAGGTTCGCAGTGTTTTTTTCAGAAATGTTTTTTTTGTGCAGAACTATACGTTGTATTTGGCACATATTTGCTTTTAAACTATATAAGGAGAAGTAGATACCTCCATTTTGGTTTCCTGCACCCGCCCACCTCCACAGGCTGTTATATCAATGCACTACGCTTTGAAAGGTTGGTGCTTTTTTTATTTTTCTCTCTGCATTTTGGAGGCCGTTTGGCACAGTGAGAGGTCTGAAGTTGACCCAGGTGAGAGATAATATAGAGTAGGACCACCCAACTGAGATCCCGTTGTAAGCTGGGGGTGGCTTGAGCATTTTTTGGCCAAAAACATGCGGACCAAGAATCTCAAGTTTTTTCATATATTGTAGATAGCATAAAATGCTCCTTTGGAGATTTCCATGTGTTTTTTTACCATTACTTCCAGTCACAGCTGGTAATGGCAGGTGCTAGCAGCAAGTAACAGCCGGCACCCACCTGGTATGCAGCAGATGCAGCACAAGAGTCCTCTCAATACCTCTGTAATGCCACCATGCTTTAAATATATGTTGTTGAATGTTAAAGGGTTAAATAGAATTTATCATGAATGTGGGCACACAATAACGATGAATCCTGCACCTCCATGACTCCTTATAAAAGGCTAGCCCATCAATATCAAACCCTTGGCACCGCCGTGATTCAGCAGAATGAAGGGGCTGTATCGCTCATACAAGCACTGCAGCCATGTTTAGGTTGATCTCAGCTTTGTTCCTACCTGAAATTGAATGGAGATTGAAGACTATGTGGACATAAGTGTCAGGAAAACCTGCCTGTCGGGCCCACTTGAGGGTCAATGGCCTGACTTGGGCTGTGTTGTGATGTTGTGCTCCCCCTAGGGTACGCACAAGGTCAGCCGGATATGGTTTCACAGTTGACCCCTGTCCACACGGGCACAGGGAGACCCAGGGAGCGCGAAAGGATACCCCACTTGCCCACAACCCTGAACGACTGGGAGAGATCTGTTTACCCACGCTGGTTAAACAGAGCTCTGTCAGCCCAGTACTGCCACAAGTTCCTCGTTAGCTATAAGACCGGTCTGTTAAAGACTTACAGCAAGGCCAGGAACCAGCTTTGGGTAGTAATATATTAAAGACCAAGAATAAGGTGGGTGAGGTCGATGATCAAGACAACAAGCCCAGATTAAAGTTTATAGATTTAATTCGCCTCGGAGAGCACACTAGACAAAAAATATATACATAGGGACAATGCTATACAGGTATTGGTCAGAGGTGCAAATAGGGGTATGGTTACAAACAAAGAGGCAGCAAGATGTGTCTATTTACCTTAGGTTGGCTTTGTTCTGGGCACACATGGGGGGGTCAATGTGGCCTTGCTTCTGTGTGGGTGCACCTTGAATGCTGGTGTCAGATACCCCCTCCAATGAACAACAATAGGCATACCTGGGCTTCGGCTGATAATAGTAATGGGATAGCCCATGTCGATGCCCCCTACACTCCCACTCACACCCCTGGGACAGTCTACAAACTCCTCCCTCTCTGGCCATGCCGTTTTTTGGCTGAAACTTTCAGTCTGATTCAGCTCTTTTATTCTCTTGTGTCTGTGAGAACCCATGTGTGTTTGCCTGAGCCAGGTGCTAACGAATTTAAATGAGAATTCTTTGATGTGCTGGCCTCCCTGCTGGGGTGGCTTCCTATGGAAGGGCATTTGCAATGCATCTGAGTTGGGGGCTAATTGATGTGTTAATTGAGGCGGCTTCCTGGTCACTGCTGCTGTCTGAGTGTTTGAGTTATGAGAACTTGTCATTTTTGTGTCAATTTTCCTCACAATAAGCATTTCAGTGTACATCTTGTGGCTACAGGGAACTTTTTGGTTTGTTTGGATCACATTTTCATTTTTCCTTATTGGATTTATTGATATTTTTCCCATAAGGTATTTTACTTCTATGCCTTATCAAATGGGAAGATTGTAGGGTTTCCTTTAAGGGGTAGATTCTGAACAGGGTCACCCTTGTTGGGTCAGTTACCCTCATAATGTGGGAAGAGGTAGTTTTTGATTTAGTTTCCTTTAAAAAATAGGGAAAGTACAGGATTTATTGTATCTATTTGACTTGATAATTAAAAGTTAAGTTTTATGTGGTATGACTTGAAGGTAACTGCTATATTGGTTATTAATTGTCTATAAGTCGGTGGTACCTCATGTACATCAAGGGTTTTGGCTCCCCCAAATTGGTAGCCTTTTGTTTCTCATACTTAAAATCGCCTTACTTTTAGTAGACTGAATAGGACAGTACTCTAAGTGAACATGGGACATTCAGACTTTTTTTTTCTCTCAATCAGTTCAAATTAAACATTTCGGTTGAGTTTGTAAATATGCCATAAGTGCTCAGGATGGGATCAACCCTTTGAAATTAAATTAAAATGTATAAGATATGATGAAGTAATTGGAATGTATCTGAGCTAATCATGAATCATGAATATATTATTTGAATAATCTGTGCCTATAATTAAAAGCAGCAACTGGGTCCAAAATCTGTCCCTGGATGAGACCCTAGCTGTAATTATTGACCATCTGTGTTCTTCAGTGTTTCTGAATCTCTTTGGAGACAGACTATACAGGAAGATCTTCACTTTACAGATGGTCAGTGATTCAGCTAGAATACAGTACATTTAGGAATCACTGATGCTATTGGTGGTGTAAATTAAAAAGCTTCTGAATTTTTCCTTATACTGTTGTGAAAGTAGGAGTGAGGGTGAACCTTTGGTGAAAGTCTGATGGTACAGTTTGATGGCAAGATATCACGGTACCCACCTGCCAAGAATATGACCCAGCAAACACAATTCTGGAGACACTAGGGTAATTTGCAAACTGAACTCAGACTTTACATCACTGGACTCACTTATAACTTTGCGGTTACAATATCTACCCAATTTGCAAACTTGGTGGTTCTAAGTAAGGAGACCAAGTCAACATTTTAATTAACAGGTCTGGATTATTAAACTTTTACTACCATGTTTTTCCAAAAATAAGCAGTACCCCACAAATAAGCCCTAGCCTGATTTTCACAGATTCTTGCAGTGGGCACTGAATATAAGCCCTACTCCAAAAATAAGCCCTAGCTAGTCAGCGCCTCCTGAGTGATGTAACCTGGTGTCTGCCTCCTGGGCGGTGCTGTTCCTGAGCCCCACCCACCCGGATAAACAGCCTGTAAGACTGGAGGTTTTGAGATGATGTCACAGTTACATGACTCGCAGGTCCTTCAACCCTGGCCATAGAGTGCAATGTGTAAGTTTAGTGTGTACACACATACATATACACTCACATCTATACAATCATACAAACAATCCCTTATCTTAAAGTGTGGCTACTGTGACTTGCTGGGACTTGCAGTTCCCCAGCATGCCACACTTTCAAGATAAGGCACTGAAAGAATAGACACACACTCCATGGTTTTTGACTACAGGTTATGTACTGTGTGTGTTTATATATATATATATATATATATATATATATATATATATATATATCTATATATATATATACACACACACACACAGTACATAAACTATAGTCAAAAATCATGGGAGAATGTGTGTATATACACGGTGGTACTTGTAGTTCCACAGCAACAATCTGTGTTTTAGACCTAGACAGTTTTCATATGTGTGGTCCTATATGTCCCAGCATGCATTGTCTGCCCCCGTCGTGTTGAAAAAATAAGCCTTTATGCTATCTACAATATATGAAAAAAACTTTGAGATTCTTAGTTCCACACGTTTTGATCAAAAATCCGGGGGTGGCTTAAGCATTTTTTGATCAAAACGTGTGAACTAAGAATCTCAATTTTTTTTTTCATGTATTGTAGATAGCATAAATGCTTCTTTAGAGGTTTCCATGTATTGTATAGCCCTTTTAGCAGATGGTGTGCCACTGGTATTGGAATGCGTGTATATACATATGCCGCAACCAAGCCAGTGGCACCCAGGTTCACATTGTGTTTTTCAGAAATGTTTTTTTGTGCAGAACTATACGTTGTACTTGGCATATATTGCTTTTAATTTATAGAGGGAGGAATCGATGCCTCCATTTTGGTCTCTTGCACCCCGCCTACTTCCACAGGTTGTTATATCAGTGCAGTATGCTTGCAAGGTTGGTGCTTTTTTTATTTTTCTCTCTGGATTATGGAGGTCGGTTGACCCAATGAGAAGTCTGAATTTGACTCTAGTGAGAGGTAAAAATAGAGTAGGACCACCCGCCTTGAGATCCCGTTGTAAGCCGGGGGTGGCTTAAGCATTTTTTGATCAAAACATGTGAACTAAGAATCTAAAAGTTTTTTTTTATGTATTGTAGATAGCATAAATGCTTCTTTAGAGGTTTCCATGTATTGTATAAAAAATAAGCCCTCCCCAAAAAATAAGCCCTTGCCCTTTTTTGGAAATGAAAATAATATAAGAACCTGTCTTATTTTTGGAAAAACATGGCACATACATTCTTTGCTGGGCAGTGTTTGCACTGCTGGTCAACATGGGGAGGCTTTCCATTTACCTACTAAGGTCACAGTTCTTGCCTTACAGCTTTGCCTATTAATTTTGGCACTGGTTAAAGGTACTATAGGGCTCTGTCATGGTGTAAAATAGTGACTACAGGTTCTGTGTTATTTTACCACTGTAAGAGGCCCAGGGGTGAAGTCGTGGACGGAATGTATGTATCACCAAGGTGGCTGGCCTCGGTGATCTAAAAAACCCTATAGAGTGTTGCCAGCGATGTTATGTTTCTGAGCCATTTTTTTGTGGTAGTTTGGGTCAGGTTTTTTATGGAGCGGCCCAAGAGTCTGGGTGGGACGACCGCTCCCATACTCCAGCCCGGGCCTTACCAGGCATATAAGGCAGCTGACACAGCTCAGGGAGGAACTATGTGATTATGCTGAAAATCTCTCTGAAGTGAGGACATGCAAAGCTGTCTCCAAGTGTCTGTGAACACTTCTACTGCTGACCCGGTGAGGTTGTTTTGTGTTGTTTGGCTGTAAACCCTGAAGCAAGGACAGTATTTATTTTGCTGTGATAAGCTGAAGGAAGCATGCTTTGTTTTTCTGTTATTCAAGTCTGAGGGACAATAAACTTTATGTTGTTTTTGCACCTAAACCTGTGTCTGTGCTAATCCAGAGACTACCTAGGAGCTGACACCCCCACACCAAATTAGCTGCTCAATTTAATTTTTCTTTTTTTAGTTGGACAACCCTTTTAAGGGCATAAGGATCTTGACATGTCCTGTTCAGTTGATTCAACAGAGATCTTGTAACAAGTTTTATACTACCCTTTTCATCTTTTCAGAAAGGCTTGGTGCTATTATTTTTGTCCTAAATATTAAGACTGCCCCCCCAAAAAAAAAGAAAAAAAAAAGAAAACTCTTTATTTGTTAGACAAACAAAATTATTTACTTACAATGTATGTGGTTTATTTTAAATATTAATTTCATCTGATTTCCATAAAGGGTGCCAATTTTAGTATTACATTAACATATTTTGGATAGGTTATACAGTGCCAAAATCTGTAAAAGTTGCCTTATTTTTTAATATTATTTTTGCAGTTTTTTGTGTTGGTCTGAATTCCACATTTCCAAAATGGGTCTTCAGATTTACTTAAAGTGAAAATTGACAAATTGCGCCAAATTTACAATTTTTCCTCCATGGTGTCATGTGACTCATAAGTGTTATAAAGTCTCAGGTGTGAATGGGGATCAGATGTGTTAAATTTGGTGTTATTGCTCTCATACTAGTCACAGGAAGTTCAATATTGCACCTCATGACAAAAAACTGTCTGAGTATCTGAAGTTGAGTGCATATGTTCAGCATCATATCCAGATATATTGCAAAATACGGAAGGCACACCCACTGGATAAATGTTACAGATGGTGCAAGTCAAAGTAGGAAATAGTTCCTTCAAAACTGTAGGGTAGAATTGACTGCACTCAAAGAAATTTTTTGTGATGCGAAAAAATTCATTTTTTTAAAACAAAGTATTCACAGGCTCTAACAAATTGGTATAAGCAAAACCAGTGACTTGAAAAAATTTAAACTGACGTTTCGGTCCAAAAGACCTTTATCAAATAGTCACATATGAGCTGTAGGAACTGGTGTACACGGGCCGCAGCCCATAAAGATAGTGGGATAGTGGCTTTGAGTGCAGTCAATCATATCCAGATATAGTCTTGTCAAAATAGAAATATGAGTGTTGCCAGCATTGTATAAAAGGGATAGGGGGGCCAGCCGGTCAGTGCTCAGACCATACACCAGACACTACATCAAATTGGTCTGCATGGCTGTTGTCCCAGAAGGAAGTTTCTTCTAAAGATGATGCACAAGAAATCCCACAAACAGTTTGCTGAAGACAAGCTAACTAAAAACATGCATTACTGGAATCATGTCTTGTAGACTGATTAGTACTAGAAAACCACGGCACACCAAAAAGTTTGCAAAGAAACAAGTGATGTTTATTTTGTACAAATAACCGCGGTAGTTATATTCATAAAGCTTCTGAAATACGGCATTCAAAAGACATTTTATGATAAATGTAATTTTGACATATACAGTAGATGTTATAGGTCAGGCTAACATTTTGGTCGAAGCCTTTGTCAAAAAGACATCTCAATAGGATATATGTGGGAAAGAAAACTAATAGCACCAAATCATACCGTGGAGAGGGCTGGCACTGGTAGAGAAGTAGAGACAAGGCACTGTGAAATACGATGCCCCAAAGAGGCTGTGTGCATAAGGACTATAGGAGGAACTGTCCAGAGATAAACTTATTTGGTTCAGATGGTGGCAAGCATGTGTGGCGGCAATAAGGTGAGAAGCACAAAGACAAGTGTGTGTTGTCTACAGTCAAGCATGGTGGTGGGAGTATCATGGTTTGGGGCTACATGAGTGCTGCTGGCTGTGGGGAGCTACAGTTCATTGGGGGAATCATGAGCATCAACATGTACTGTAACATACTGAAGCAGAGCATGAGCCCCTCCCTTCAGAAACTGGGCTGCAGGGCAATATTCCAACATATGTAGCGACCCCAAACACACCTCCAAGATGCCCACTATTTTCCTAAAGAAAATGAGGGTAAAGGTGCTAGACTGACCAAGCATGTTTCCAGACCAAAAACCTTATTGACCATCTGTGGGGCATCCTCAAGGTCTCTAACATCCACCAGTTCCATCATGGAGTGGAAGAGGATTCCAGTGGCTGCAACCTGTGAACTCCATGCCCAAGAGAGTTAAGGTAGGACCGGAAAGTAATGGTGGCCACACAAAATATTGACACTTTGGGCACAATTTGACCATTTTCAATTAGGGGTGTACTCACTTTGTTGCCAGTGGTTTATATATTGATAGCTGTGTGTTAAGTTATTTTGAGGGCACAACAAATTTACACAAGCTTTACACTGACTACTTTACATTGTATCAGTGTAATATTTTCAGTGTTGTTCCATGAAAAGATATAATACAATATTTACAATAACATACTGTTTGGTCTGTAGACAAAGTCACAATTATGTGTAGGCAGGATTTTTACAGACATGATACAAATTTATGGTAATCATAGGTGACAACAATGCAGTACATTTATCAAGACAGTTGTGCCAGAATTATGGCACAATTTGCCCCAAAGATAATGTCATATATGCTTTACATCATATTTATGATTTGTTTTAGACAGTTTCTAGCTTCTGCGCCTCGTCCAACAAAAGGGCCAGAGCTTTGATAAAGGCGTGTGACTTTATGGTAAAAGGGGGCGTGGATTTGCGTATGCCACCGTGCGCCAAAATTAGGGCTCAGTTACTGGCATAAAGTAAGCTGATTTAAAAATGGTGTAAAGTTAGACTATACAGTTTATTAACACTATAATAAATGTGGCACATTGTAAGTGTCTCAGAGTTAGACACTATCAATAAATGTGCCCCAATGTGTGTTCATACTAATAATATGTGAAACTATAGTAATCAAACAATAAGGAAATCTGTGAACTCTTAATAATGGTGTTGGGTGTGGATGGGTCTCAAATTGAAGGGATTGTCTAGTTCAGTGTTCCCCAACTCCAGTCCTCAAGGCACACCAACAGGTCATGTTTTCAGGATCTCCCACAGAATGCACTGACAATATTGATATCACCTGTGCAGAATGCACTGACAATACGGACTTCACCTGTGCAATGCTAAGGAAAGCCAGAAAACATGACCTGTTGGTGTGCCTTGAGGACTAGGGTTGGGAACCTCTGGTCTAGTTAAAAGCCTTCTGTTGCTCAATGAAAATAAAAAACTTATACTCACCTCTCCCCTCATGTTCGATCCAGCTCTGTGCCATCCTCACTTCCCACCAGCCTTCTGTTTTCTTCCAATCTTGACTCCAACGGTGTCACATGTGGTCCCACAGCCGTTGGTCGGGCTGCGGGAACACCCGTGTCCCGTCCGTGCCCCCCCCTCCGGGAGCGGGTGGCGCCGCGGTGTGCATGTCGGGCCGCGGGCGCACTCGCTTCCCCGAGATCCAGTACTTACCTGGCCATGCTCCTGTCCCCGTGCGTCTCTCTGCCGGCTGCCGTGCGCACGCGGCAGTTCTTTGAGATTTAAAGGGCCGGCCGCTGGTTTTGCCGGCCGCTGGTCCTATATAAGGTTACCGCCCCGGCACTTCCGCGCTGGATCTATTGTGCCCATTGCCTATAGAGAAAGCGTTGGAAGTGCGTTCTAGTATCTTCGGTGGTCTGACCCTTGTGCTACGTTTATTTACCTCGAACCTTTGCTGCCAGCCTGACCCTTTTGCTACGTTTATTGCCCTGACCTCCTCGCCTGTCCATGACTACGCCTATGCCTGACGATTCTGTACCACGCTAACCCTTTGCTGCCACCGCAAACAAGTCACGTCAGGGGTAGCGACCTGGTAGACTTCCGCCGCAGCAAGTCCATTCCGCTTTGTGGCGGGCTCTGGTGAAAACCGGGACCTACTTAGACTACGCTCCCTGGCGTGGCTTATACCATCGCTTGCGGTGGTCCAGCGGATCCACTACCACTGTCCGTAACAGTTAGATCCGGCCATGGATCCCGCTAAGGTGCCTCTGCCCAGTATCGCAGACCTCATGTCCGTCATTGCCCCGCAGTCGCAGCGGATTTTGCAACAGGCACAGCAGTTGGATCAGCTGTCCGACTTGGCACGACAGCTCCTCACGTCTCAGCAGCAGCCGCCACCTCCGTCTGTGGTTCCTTCTACGCTCCCTGTTCCGTTGGCTACAGTTGGCCCCAAGCTTCAAATTCCTCTACCATCTAAGTTTCACGGGGACCCGAGGTTTTGCAGTGGTTTCATCACCCAGTGCTCCATGCACGGCGAGCTGATGGCTGATCCTGTGACTGCAGACCTACAGGCCTTCCTCCAGGAATTTCGTAGCATCTTCGAGGAACCAGCGCGTGCGTCTTCTGCCGAGACGGCGCTCCTGAATCTTCACCAGGGTGACTCCTCCGTGGGAAACTATGCCGTACTCTTCCGTACTCTGGCCTCGGAGTTATCCTGGAATGACGCAGCCCTCTGCACCACCTTTAAGAAGGGGTTATCCAGCAGGGTGAAGGATGCACTGGCCGCTAGAGACCTTCCGTCCTCTCTGAGCGAACTCATTCACCTGGCCACTCGCATAGATGTTCGCTTCGCCGAGAGACAGGAGGAGCTCCGCCAGGAACGAGACGTAGTACGTCCCCGCCGGCTGCCTCGACTAGCCCCAGCGACCGGTCAACGCTCGCACCTAGGTCCCGTGGGAGAGGCGTCCCTAGGTGCTAATTCTCCCGCTCCACGTTTGACAATACCGGTACGAGTCACTACGGACGCTGGCCTCTCGTTTCAGGCCCCTGCCTTCCTGGATTCTGGGTCTGCCGGGAACTTTATCCATGCCTCCCTGGTATCTCGATATCATCTGCCGCTGGTCCAGCTGGAAAAACCCCTGGTGATTTCTTCAGTCAGTGGGGAACTTCTGAGCGATTCCATTCTGTACATCACCAAGCCGGTGTCCCTCCAGGTGGGGGCCCTGCACAAGGAGAAGATTGCCTTCCACGTGCTACCGAGGTCTTCGTCGGCGATCCTCTTGGGGCTTCCATGGCTGCAACGTCAAGCCCCAACGCTCGACTGGAAGACCGGCGCGGTCTTGCGTTGGGGACCGGATTGCCTGAGTCACTGTCTGGTCGCACCCCGCCGGGTGCGTGCCATCCCTCTGCAGTCATCTCCCAAACCTCTGCCAGGTCTACCAACGGAGTACGAGGACTTCGCTGATGTGTTTTCGGAGAAGGAGGCTGAAACGCTGCCGCCCCATCGGCCATATTACTGTCCTATTGACCTTCTTCCCGGGACCAGTCCTCCTTGGGGGAGGCTCTATCCTTTGTCCGTACCAGAGACTCTGGCCATGTCGGACTATATACAAGAGAACTTGAAGAAGGGCTTTATTCGCAAGTCCTCATCCCCAGCCGGAGCCAGTTTCTTCTTTGTTGAGAAAAAGGATGGTTCTCTACGCCCCTGCATCGATTACCGAGGCCTTAATAAAATTTCCGTGAAGAACCCTTATCCGTTACCTCTAATTTCGGAACTCTTTGACCGGCTCCGGGAAGCCACGTTCTTTTCTAGACTAGATCTGCGTGGAGCATATAACCTCGTTAGAATTAGAGAGGGCGATGAATGGAAGACGGCCTTTAACACGTGTGACGGGCACTTTGAATACTTGGTGATGCCTTTTGGGCTATGCAACGCCCCAGCCGTCTTTCAGGAGTTCGTCAATGACATCTTTAGAGACCTCCTCTACTCCTGTGTCATCGACTACTTGGACGATATCTTGATTTTTTCTCCTGATCCTCAAACCCATCGGTTGCAGGTACACCAGGCACTGAGTCGTCTCCGCAGCAACCGGCTTTACGCCAAGTTGGAGAAATGCCTTTTTCACTGGACGAGCCTTCCAATCCTGGGTTATATCGTCTCGGATAAGGGTCTTCAGATGGATCCAGTGAAGTTATCGGCCGTTCTGCAGTGGCCTCGACCTACGGGACTTCGGGCCATACGGCGCTTCTTGGGGTTCGCTAATTACTATCGGCAATTTATTGTCCATTTTTCTACATGGGTGGCACTGATCGTGGCCCTCACTAAGTAGAACGCCAACCCGAAACTCTGGTCACAAACGCCCCGTCGCAGCCCATCTGGTCTTCTGCACCCCTTGCCCACACCGGAGTCCCCATGGTCCCAGGTGTCTATGGATTTCATCACTGACCTTCCTCCGTCCTCCGGCAATACTGCTATTTGGGTGGTCGCAGACCAATTTTCTAATATGGTACACTTTGTCCCGTTGCCAGGTCTGCCCTCCACTCCTCCGCTCGGCACTCTCTTCTTCGAGCACATCTTCAGGCTACCTGGCCTCCCACGTCCCATCGTCTCGGACCACGGGATCCAGTTCATCTCCAGGTTCTGGCATGCCCTCTGCTCCCAGTTACAAGTAAAATTGGACTTTTCCTCGGCTTGCCACCCGCAATCCAATGCTCAGGTGGAGAGGATCAATCAGATCCTTGGCACGTATCTTCGACACTTCGTCTCGGCCCGTCAAGACAACTGGTCCGGCCTGTTGCCCTGGGTTGTATTCTCTTATAACTCCCTGGACTCTGAATCTACGGGCTCTTCCTCCTTCTATATTGTCTATGGACTGCATCCCCTTCCTTTGCCTTCTCCCTCCGAGGTTCCTGCGGTGGACATCCTGGTCCGGGACATGACTGCCATTTGGGAGCAAACTCGCCAGTCTCTTCAACAAGCTACCATCCGCATGAAGTCCCAGGCAGACAAGAAGAGGAGACCGGCCCCAACTTTTGCTCCAGGAGATAAGGTGTGGCTGTCAGCCAAGTACGTCCGGCTCAAGATACCACCCTATAAACTAGGTCCACGGTTCCTAGGGCCATTTGAGGTGTTACAGTGGATCAATCCGGTGGCCTATAAACTCCGGCTCCCTCCTACCATGCGTATCCCGAATTCTTTTCATGTCGCCTTGCTGAAGCCTGTGGTGCTCAATCGCTTCTCTCGGAAAGTCACCTTCTCCCCCCCCTGAAGCAGAGGTCTCCAACGTGTTCACGGTGAAAGAGATTCTGGCTATGAAGTCTTTCAGAGGGAAGCGATATTTCCTCATTGATTGTGAAGGATTTGGGCCGAAGGAGAGATCTTGGGAGCTGGAGGACAACATCTTGGATCGTGACCTTCTGAAGAAATTTCTTTTTTCAAGAAAGAGAGGGAGGCTTGGAGGGGGGGGGGGGACAGTCCCGGGTAGTCCCGCAGCCGTGGGTCAGGCTGCGGGCACACCCGTGTCCCGTCCGTGTCCCGTCCCCCCCCTCCCCGGGAGCGGGTGGCGCAGCGGTGCACATGTCGGGCCCGGGTGCACTCGCTTCCCCGAGAGCAAGGACTTACCTGGCCCCGCTTCTGTCCCCGTGCGGCTCTCTGCCGGCTGCCGTGCGCGCGCGGCAGTTCTTTGAGATTTAAAGGGCCAGCGCGCCGGTAATTGGTTTATTGCCCGCCGCTGGTCCTATATAAGGTTACCGCCCCGGCACTTCCGCGCTGGATCTATTGTACCCATTGCCTACAGAGAAAGCGTTGGAAGTGCGTTCTAGTATCTTTGGTGTTCTGACCCTTGTGCTACGTTTATTTACCTCGAACGTTTGCTGCCAGCCCTGACCCTCTTGCTACGTTTATTGACCACGAATCTTGCTGCCTGCCCTGACCTTCTCGCCTGTCCATGACTACGCCTACGCCTGACGATTCTGTACCACGCTGACCCTTGGCTGCCACCGCAAGCAAGTCACGTCAGGGGTAGCGACCTGGTAGACTCCCACTGCAGCAAGTCCATCCTGCTTTGCGACGGGCTCTGGTGAAAACCGGGACCTACTTAGACTCCGCTCCCTGACGTGGCTTATACCATCGCTTTTGGTGGTCCAGTGGATCCACTACCACTGTCCGTAACAAACGGGATATCACTGCTGCTAAAGTTAGTGAACTGTATAGTGATGTGAGTCAATGGCTTGTGACCGCTGCAGCCAATCAGTAGCTGCAGCAGTGACACTTCGTTGAAATCAAGAGCGGAAAAAAGCAGAAGACTGGCAAAGAGTGAGGATGGTGAAGCACTGGGTCCAAGGCAAGACAAGAGGTGAGTATAATTTTTTTACATTTTCATTGAGCAGCAGAAGGCTAAAAGTTAAGACATCTAAAAGCAGTTGTCCAGTTAAAAATTATATTTTATCTCCTTGTATGCATATAGTCAGACCGGCTTGGACTGGCCCAAAGAGGACTAGAGGAAACCTTGGTTGGCCCCTGGGCATGGTGGACCTCTTTTAAGGAGAAAGGCAGAAAAAATAGGCAGAGAGCAAGAGACAGTGCAAGTGTCATATGCAGTATAAGCAGTCTTGTACAGTAGATGTAGAGGGGGGCCCCGAGAATCAACTCCACTAGTGGGCCCCAAGAATCAAATCCACTGGCAGGACTCAAGAATTCACTCCACTGGTGGATCCCAGGAATCCACTCCACTGGTGGGCCCCAAGAATCAACTCCTCTGGTGGGCCCCAAGAATCAACTCCACTGGTGGGCCCCAAGAATCAACTCCACTGGTGGGCCCAAAGAATTAACTCCACTAGCGCGCCTTAAGGATTAGCTTTACTGGTGGCACCCCAGTCCGAAGCAGTGGTCAGGGATTGTCTTGAGATAACCCTTAAATGCACAATGATGGAGCAAGCAATAAAGCAATTATGATTTAGTCCTCTTAAAGATAACACTGCCATGTTTGAAGTGTCACCATGGTATATGAATACATCAAGTGTTTATGCACAGCAGGGAGCAGCAGCCACATAATTACAGTCAACGTGTTTCAAACTGTTTAGGATTAATTGGGAAACATGACATCTCAAGGATGATCAAACACAAGTAAACACGATAATAGAAGATTACTGGGCTTGGAGTAGGCAGATAAATAGAACTTCTTAAACACCAGATCATTAGATAATAATCTGTTTATTTTAGTGGATGAAACCTATTCACAGATAGATTTGACACACTTTTTTTAGGGAGTGTGGATTTGAAGAGCACAGATTATTCTTTAGTTATGTTCACCTTCAGCATAATTATACAGATGGGTCTCCCATAATGATTCCAATAGCTGTAGTGTTAAAAAGAGAATTTTTTCATAAATTTCAGTAGCTCACTATCCCCCTATATTTTCTAGATTGCAACTAACAGCCGGCACCCACCGTGCATGGAGTGGGCTCAGCTTGTACAGTGGGTACGATAAGTATTCAGGCCCCTTTAAATTTTTCACTTTGTTTCATTGCAGCCATTTAGTAAGATCGAAAAAGTTCATTTTTTTGCTTATTAATGTACACTCTGCACCCCATCTTGAAAGGAAAAAAACAGAAATGTAAATATTTTTGCAAATTTATTAAACAAGAGAAACTGAAATATCACATGGTCTTAGGTATTCAGATCCTTTGCTGTGACACTCATATTTAACTCACATGCTGTCCATTTCATTTCCTTCTGATCCTCCTTGAGATAGTTCTACTCCTTCATTGGAGTCCAGCTGTGTTTAATTAAACTGATTGGACTTGATTAGGAAATGCACACACCTGTCTATATAAGACCTCACAGCTCACAGTGCATGTCAGAGCACATGAGGATCATGAGGTCTAAGGAACTGCCCAAGAAGCTCAGAGACAGAATTGTGGCAAGGCACATATCTGGCCAAGGTTACAAAATAATTTCTGCAGCACTCAAGGTTCCTAAGAGCACAGTGGCCTCCATAATCCTAAAATGGAAGAAGTTTGGGACGACCACAACTCTTCCTCGACCTAGCCATCCAGCCAAACTAAGCAATCATGGGAGAAGAGCCTTGGTGAGAAAGGTAAAAAAAAATCCCGAGATCACTGTGGCTGAGCTCCAGATATGCCATAGGGAGATGGGAGAAAGTTCCACAAAGTCAACTATCCCTGCAGCCCTCCACCAGTCGGAGCTTTATGGCAGAGTGTGCTGACGGAAGCCTCTCCTCAGTGCAAGACATATGAAAGCTCACATACAGTTTACATAAAACACATGAAGGACTCCCAGACTATGAGAAATAAGATTCTCTGGTCTAATGAGACAAAAATTTAAAATTTTGGTGTTAATTCTAAGCGGTATGTGTGGAGAAAACCAGGCACTACTCATCACCTGCCCAATAGAATCTCAACAGTGAAACATGGTGTTGGCAGCATCATGCTATGGGGATGTTTTTCAGCTGCAGGGACAGGACGACTGGTTGCAATTGAAGGAAAGATGAATATGGCCAAGTACAGAAATATCCTGGATGAAAACCTCTTCCAGAGTGCTCTGGACCTCAAACTGGCCAAAGGTTCATCTTCCAAAAAGACAATGACCCTAAGCACACAGCTAAAATAACAAAGCAGAGGCTTCAGAACAACTCTGTGCCCACTCTTGACTGGCCCAGCCAGAGCCCTGACCTAAACCCAATTGAGCATCTCTGGAGAGACTTGAAAATGGCGGTTCACCATTCATCCTGATGGAAGTGGAGAGGATCTGCAAGGAAGAATATCAGATGATCCCCAAATCCAGGTGTGAAAAACTTTTTGCATCATTCCCAAGAAGACTCATGGCTGTACTAGCTCAAAAGGTGCTTCTACTTAATACTGAGCAAAGGGTCTGAATACTTAAGATATTACATGTGATATTTCAGTTTTTCTTATTTAATAAATTTGCAAAAATATCTATTTTTTTCTTTCAAGATGGGGGGGACAGATTGTACATTAATGAGCAAAAAAATAACTTTTTTGATCTTACCAAATGGCTGCAATGAAACAAAGAGTGAAACATTTAAAGGGGTCTGAATACTTTCCATATCCACTGTATTCTGACTTCATTCCTCCTTATGTCCCCTTCCTGACATGCATGAGTGGCACCCTAGGCAGTCGCCTACCTCTGCCTAACAACCATTCTGGTCCTGCTTCTACTTATTCATCTTTAGGAGTAGGTGGCTACCAGGTTTGCTCACATTACTAGAAGAATTGGGTGAGTCTATTTTTATTTCTACTTATTACATTATGGTATCAGACGGATAGGACAAAAAGGGATATTTATTAAGCTGAATGTGCTAAAATTTTGGCTCAAATTTGTGCAACAAAACTGGCGTACTTATCTTGCACTGCAATTATTAAGTTTTTAGACACTTGTTGCCTGTTGCTCAGAAAGAAAATCCTTTAAAGACCATATTTGTGGTTAGTTCTGTTTCTATACAAAATCAAAAGCTTACAATGTACGCCAACTCAGCTCCCACATTGTGCTGCTCCTCATCTCCTGAGAACCTCCTCTGTACAGCCAGTATAAACCATCCATTCTTATCACACAAGAATACATTTAAGCTGTACACACTGTCAATAATGTGCATTAAGGTTATGTATAGCACATGCCTTAGATCTATCACAACAGGCCATGGAAACAGCATCAACAGTTATCAGATCGAAGTTCAAGACAAGGGCTCACTACAATAACGTACATCTTTGTCTTAATGAACAATTCGTAGATTTTGTAAAGTACTTCAAGGGAATCGATACAATGAGAAAACACTTAGGCCTCGTTCACACGGCTTATTACCGCGTATTGCACGATTGACGTCTCAATCCGCCAATCGTCCGAAAAATCACAGCCTATTTATTATTGATTTCAATAGGCAAATAAACGGCTGTCGTTCACACAATGGTAGTTCCGTGCGGATTGCCGCCGCTGATTGCACGAGCAATCACGGAGGCATATAATTACATGTCAATATTACGACGGATTCACGCTACAATGAATTGGAGATGGGAATAGTCGATCGGATACGTACAAATACGTGACCTAACTTAGTGGCACTATGTTCAAATGATTTCAAACTGATTTCAAACGTATTACGATCGGCAATTCCGTTGTAAATACGTTCAGAAGAAATCGTCGTGAATCGAGGCCTTAGGCTACGTCTACACAGCACTGAATTCTTGTTGGATTTTCAGTGGATTCAGTATTTTAAATCCACAGAAAATCCGACTGTACCCATTGCTGTGTAGACTTCGCTAGAAAATCTGTGCTGTAGTCTATACAGCACAGGTTTTCTACTGAAACCACCGTCCGTCCAGGTTAAGATAAAACATGTTCTATGTCCCTCTGGATTATCGTTGGATTCCCATGCAGCCCATGTAATAGGCCACCGGAAATCCGAAATCTGACCTAATTTTTTGTGTGCAAAAACTGCACAAAAAACGGCGATGCGGCGAAGTTAAACTACCCCGTACTGGCCAGGGCGACAGAGTCTTAGCTGGCTAAAGTCATGATGTTGGACAGCAGACCTGCCAATTCAGGGGCTTCAGATGAGGGTCATTGATTCCATCACGTCACATTTAGTCAGGGTTAGGTCAATGGGTTGGCACAGACACACATACATACAACTATATTAGACAGTTGCATTGTCATATAGTTTATTGAGTTCACAACAGGTTAGGAGAAGAAAAGTCAACTATTTTCTTTATTTTATTTTTTCTTTATTTATTTGTATAGCACCGTTATATTCCACTGTACAGAGATTATCATTATTCACATTGGTCCTTGTCCTCAATGAGGCTCACAGTCTACATTCCAGATTAACCTATCTGTATGTTTTGGGAGTGTGGGGGAGAACCAGAGTACCCAGAGAAAACCCACACAAACACAGGGAGAACATACAAGCTCCTTGCAGATGTTATCCATGGTGGGATACCTATCCAAATATCTTCTAGGATTTGTTTTTACTTTTTGTAATATAGGTATGTAAGAAACACATACTAGAGGCATTTAAAGATCTAATACATACATACACCTAGCCAGCCAGTAAGCTCTACTCTGCACTGACAAGGGGCAACACCCCGAAACAGCTGTACGTAGATGAACAAAACTGGCATGGCTGGAATCCCTTTCACATTGCAAGGCTCAGTGAGTCGGATGTGACTTGAGGATTGCTATATTCAGTAGATGGTGCTGTAGAGTTTAGTACTATTCCCATATGCCTTTTAGAATATTTATACATAAATGTATATAGAACACAACTTTTGGTCATGGAGTAACATACTGCCCCAATAACAGAAGAAAACAGAAAGCACCACAGCTGTTTTTTATGGTTGGACAGAAGCGTTTATGTATGAACATAATCCTGTACCATATGCACCATAGAGATTTGCTTTTTCCGAAGGGACTATATTTCAGGCAAATGAGGACAAAAAGGTCTCATGTCTATGGGGGCTATGTCATACTATTCTGAATTCTGCTATCTCTTGTTCTTTGCAAAACAAAAATGTTCAAGCATAAGATGACCACCTGAATGTATTGGTCCAGGATATCTTGCCCCACTATGGGTCATACTACTCTGTGGCATGTTGGGGGTTTCCATCTTTGGGACATCCATCTTGTTGTCATTTATCTCTCTTTTCTTCTCTCTTTAACTGGAGCATAATTGTCTTCTCCACAGGCTCTTCTTATTTTATGTGAAAAATAGAATGGTTTCCATCTGGTCCATTGTAGCCTAATTGAGTTTGGTCAAGGATCAACAACTCTCTTTGACTATCTTTTATTCTGTTTGCCCTTTTAACTTTTGCCCTTTTTTCAAGGCACCTCAACAGAACAGCAGGGGCTTCCTTCACTTTGCTGCTGTTATCTGTGAATGATAGGAGGTAATGAGATAGGCTGTCTGGATTGCAGGTACACTATCAGCATGTGACTCCAGGGGACTCTATATCTGTCTACAGGATAATGCCTTAAATTGAGGGTGATATACAAATGTCTGGCTGTAAAAAAACAAAAGGTCTGGTCGGAGTCTCAAGGATTATCAAACAGATTAATTATTACATTATTTTATAATTTATCAGACATAGGTCTCTGTACTGATAGCTAGTGTCTCCACATATACAGTGGTATCTATTACCCATAAAAATCTGTGCAATACATTTAGCAGCTTATTATTTATAGTAGCCGGCTATTTAAAAACCTTTTTGTGCTGTACTTAATATCTAATTTGTCAAATCACTATCAACTATGTTTGGCAAATGCATTAAAAAAAATAAAAATGTGCATATGTTATTTATTAATGCATCAGCATCCCCAAACAGCTGCATATCTCTGCTATATCTATTAGAATGTATTTGCCGCATATTAACTTATGCCAGTGCTTTTGGCATACATAAGATCTGTAGGAAACCATGGATACACTAAACATGTGGATGCTTTTATCCCTCTCAGCCTAAGGCTATGTTACACACGGCTTTAAGGGTGGAATTTGCCCGAAACGCCCTGTGAGCCACCGGGTAGCAGCCATTCGCCGTCCATCATGTTTGAATATCGGAATAAAGTGACTCAGTTCAATGGATCTAGGAGTTGCGGCGGAAAACAATCCATTTTTCTATTCAATGTGAATTTCCAGAGAGCCGCCGGGCCACTTGTGCCCTGAGTCTAAATTGGGAATACGGCCCTTTGGTTTGTTACATGCTATGTTTACCCAGCATATGTTAAAATGCCGTCCAAAGTCCGACGCCATTTTAACATCCTTGTACTGCATTTTTTGTTTGCGCTAAAAACCATGGTTGGTTTTGGAATTTCTGCCGGCCCAGTACATTGACTGTAGGGGAATCCGACGGATTTAAAAAACAACTGGAAAAAATGAATAAGCAGATTCATTATTTAGATTACGCCGAAAATCTGACTGTAACCAGTGCCCCACAGACAGTGCCCCATCGACAGCAAAAAAAAAAAAATCCAAGCTGTAGTCTACACAGCACAGATTTTATTCTTGCTGTTTATGGGGCATTTGTTACAGTCAGATTTTCGCCGTATTCTAAATAATGAATTTGCTAAAAATATGACCAAAAACCCGTTCTGTGTAGACATAGCCTAATGCCAGATGTCAATGGCATATCTGTGTGCAGAGAGGCAAAACATCTTCCCACGTGCACCATGGCACCTGAAACACTAAGGGCCACATGTATGAAAACTGTCTAATAATAAGAATGATCTTTATCTACATAGCGCCAACATATTCCGCAGCACTTTACAAATTCGAGGGTAAACGTACAGACATTACACATTAAAAGTACTTACAGATGAGACACAAGGTGTGAGGGCCCTGCTCGTGAGAGCTTAAAATCTATTAGGGTGTATGGGTGAAACAAACGGTGAGAAGTGCCAAGTTTACAATGGTCCGGCCATGTTTCATAAATAGGGGGTGGTTTACATGAAAAATGGATGAACCTGCCAACCTGTTCGGATGATTGATGAGTGTAACCTCATGTCAGCAGCAGAGCGGAGAGAGCGGGTCGGGTGGTAGACAGAGACACGGGAGGAGATGTAGGGGGGGGCAGCGTTGTTGAGAGCTTTATGAGTGAGAGTGCTGAGTTTATAATGTATCCTGTACTGAATGGGCAACCAGTGCAGTGACTGACACAGGGTAGAGGCATTAGTATAGCGGCTGGAAAGAAAAATGAGCCTGGTTGCTGCATTTAGGACAGATTGAAGAGGGGAGAGTTTACAGAGGGGGAGACCGAATAGCAGGGAGTTACAGTAGTCAAGACGAGAAAGAATAAGAGCAGTAATGAGAGTTTGAGTTGTTTCCACGGTGAGAAACGGATGGATTCTGGAGATCTTCTGGAGGTGCAGGTGACAGGAGCGGGCAAGGGATTGGATATATGGGGTGAAGGTCTTATCAGAATCTAGTATAACCCCCAGACAGCAGGCCTGCTGCCTAGAAGTAATGGTGGTACCACATACTGAAACAGATATTGCGGGGGTAGAGGGGTGGGGTTGGTTACTAGATGGCGGAAAGACAAGAAGTTCAGTTTTAGTGAGGTTTGTTTCAGATGGAGAGAGGACATTATGTAAGAGACAGCGGACAGTCAGTCACTGGTGTTTTGTAGGAAAGTAGGACTGATGTCACGGGAGGAGGTGTGGTTGGGAGAGTCAGTAAACTGCGAGAGGCCAAGAGAAGAGATTAGTGAAAGGAATTGAGAGGCAGAAGGAGACATGGGGTCATCAATGGGGATGTTTAAATCACCCATGATGAGAGTGAGTATTTCAATAGAGAGGAAGGGAGGGAGCCAGACAACAAAATTATCCCAAAACTGGCGGGTTGTTCACAACTGCAACTCTGAGGAAAAATGGTCTGAGGAGTCTGAGGGTGTGGACCTCAAAGGAGGGGAAAGTGAGGGAGAGTGTGGGAGGAATGACCTGATAAGTGCAGTGTGGAGAGAGAAGTATGCCAACTCCTTCACCCGGCCTGTTCTCAGGTCTGGGGGTGTGGGTGAAGTGTAGGCCTCCATAGGTGAGAGCGGCAAGGGAAGCGGTGTGAGATTGCTGGAGCCATGTTTCTGTGAGGTCCAGCAGGTTGAGGGAGTTAGAGAGAAACAGGTCGTGAACAGCAGAGAGTTTGTTGCAGACGGATCGGGCGTTCCATAGAGCACATTTAAAAGGGGCAGGAAAAGACGTACAGTGAATAGCAAGAAGGTTAGCAAGGTTTCTATGGAAGGAGGAGGTGGGATGAACAGTAAAGGAGGGGGGCCGGGGTTAGGAGAGATGTCCCCTGCAGCGAGAAGCAGTGTAACGGATTTGGTGGATTCGCTGGACCACTGCAAGCGATGGTGTAAGCCATGCCTGGGAGCGGAGTCTAAGTAGCCCCCAGCATTCACCAGAGCCCGCCGCAAAGCGGGATGGACTTGCTGCGGTGTGAGGTTACCAGGTCGCTACCCCTGACGTGACTTGCTTGTGATGGCGGCCGGGATAATGCGAGGTACACAATCGTAATCCGGAGTCAAAGTCGGGGATAGGCAGAAGGTCAGGGTAGGCGGCAGAGGTTCGTGGTCAGAGACAGGCAGACGGTCGGGGCAGGCGGCAAACAGGCAAGGTCAGGAAACGTAGCGGAACGGACTGGTACACAGGTGATCAATACAAACTCCAACACTCTCTAAAGACACTGAACACACACCAACAAACTGTCAGAGAGTGCAGGGGGTGTGTACAATACATAGGACAAACGGCCGGTAATTAGCAAATTAGCGGTGCGCTGGCCCTTTAAATCCAGACCAACCATCGCACGCCCGCCCTAAGCAGCGGGCATGCACGCGGCAGCCGGGACAGGCAGAAGCAGGAAGCACAGGAGCGTGGACCGGTAAGTAACCTGGCGCAGGAGCATGGGCAGCAGGGGGATGGTCACGGGCCGCCTGCGGCTCCGGCGCCAGTCCACCTGCGGGCAGGGGGGCGGCCGCGGGGGGCAACGGCACCCGCGCCAGCCCCCATGACAAGCAGGAGAATGAAAAGAGACAGCAGATGGTTCAGTGATGAATATGAGCAGCGTTTGTGCAGTAATAAGTAATAAAAGTGCCTATAACCTTCACTAAACTTGTCACTACTTCCTCCACAGACATGTCTGCCCCTCACCTCCTGTCTCTTTCCCCCTCCTTGTAGATTGTAAGCCCTCGCGGGTAGGGTCCTCTCTCCCTCTGTCGTGCCAATTGTCATTATCCCTTATCACTGTACTCATTTGACTTATGTAATGTATGTAACCCCCTCGAATGTACAGCGCCCTGGAATCAATGGCGGTTTAAAATAAATAATAATAATAATAATAATAAAGTGGAGGTTTGGGGCGGTTGAAAAGGGAAAATAGCGTGTGGGATGAAAACATAGGTGAGGAAAGGAGAGAGGAGCTGATATGGATAAAATTGTCTGAGGGCAAGACAGGGTGGTCTCATTTCTGGCATATTTCTGAGGCTCGTGTCACTTTTAAATAGTCACTTAGAAACCTGGCACGTGAAATTTGGCCCACAGACCTCGGTCCATAGAGCTCTGCAACTTATACTAAACTATGAGGAGTTCAATTTGAGCATTAGGGCATTCAGGTGTCGTAAATGGGTGGAGCTACAAATGGCTCTGCACAAAGCACACTTCAAGGGGAATATCTGGGATTGATGGCTACACAAATAAACACAGGATAAATTATAGAAGACAGAGCTGGGGCAAAATTATACATATAATGCTGTGGATTTACTGGGAAATGCTGTTCACCAGAAAACACGTACCTGTGAAGAGATGAAGAGAAACGTAGTCAGATGGTATTACGGACTCCAAAGTCTGCTCTATTAATTTCTGGCATATTTCTGAAGCTCGTGTCACTTTTAAATAGTCACTTAGAAATATGGCCCAAAGACCTCGGTCCATAGACTAGGTCTAGGTCTAAAATTAACTTTGTTGCCCATAGCAACCAATCAGAGATCATAGAAACCAATCAGAGCGCCCCTTTCATTTCATACAGTGCTCTGGAAAAATGAGAGGGGCGCTCGGATTGGTTGCTATGGCCAACAAAGTGAATTTTAGACCTAGACAGTTTTCATACATGTGGCCCTATGTGTGACCCAATAAGTAGATCCATAGAGCCCTGTAGTATAGTAAAATGGAGGTATTCTCAGGGTCAGTTCACATTTTGATTTTTAATCAAGTTTAGTGTATGCTTAATGTATGCCTAATGTATCCACAGGCGCCCAATTCCTCCTGCCAGTCATGCGAAAGTCATGTCATTTAGTTTTGTTGTCTTGTTTCAGCAACTGAAAAAGATGCAATTTTGTATGGCTTACAACACAGTCGTTTTTTTAAGATGATAATAAATTGTGGGACCGATAATCTTATGCTAGTCATCTATTTTACATATGGTTCTTGAAAATGAAAACTATGCTGTGATTGGTTGTTATGGGCAATAAGCTAGTTTTGCTGTGATTTTCAATCACCGTCTATTTATCACTGATGTTGCTATAGCTACAGACCCTTAATACAGGCACCGGTCTTTCTGAATCGCTATGTCCATCAGCATATGTCATATGCTTTCCCTTGTAGTGTGACACAGTAAAAAAATATATATATAAAAAAATATTTTTACAGTGAGAGTCAATTGTGATATAAGCCACTGTAATTCCACCACATACCTCCTATGGAGTAAAGAAGCAAAATGTTAACAGACCATCAATTAAAAGCAATATTCGAATATTGATTCTGAGGGATATAAATATATTTCTAGCAGTTGAAAAAATATAATTTTAGTAATGGCAAATAAGCAGGTGACAAGTACAAATTTCAGTTTTTATTGTGAACGTTTCATACTTTTTTGTTATTTTAACTCATACTAATTGTGCTTTATTTGATGTATGTACAACTTTCCTATAGAAGTCAATGGGCCTGTTCCTGTTCATAGGCTCCTATGTCCATGAAGCTGCTGTAAAATATATCTCTAAATGATGTTAACAGCAGCTTGGACAAGATGGCTGCCCCCATTATCAGGCAACAGAATTTAGAAATCTACAATATACATATATATAATCCCCCTCAAATTTTTTTTTTTAAAAAATTTAACATATATATATATATATTATATATATATAATATATTTATATATATTTATATAATATATATATATATATATTAGTATCAATTTTCACGAACTTTATTCACCCATGACTGTCCCAGTACACAATCACCTTCAATTCACTGATTTTGATATATGCACATGATATGTGGAGAGCATTTACTTTTTACACTTTATACAATTGAATGATTGTAATTTGATTTCATTTAAATCCCCTAGGCACTTGTACACTTTGCTTTAGAAAGACTCAATTGAGGAGCTGAAATGTTGCGTGATGGACATGGGTGAGTAAAGTTTGTGGGAATCTATATTTTTTTGGATGTGCTGCTTCACATCGTGTATAGGAAAGTTTTTGATCTGACTTTATGGAGCGCGCACACACAGTAATACAATTAGAATTTTTCAGGCTTGTTCTGTATTATGTTGTTTTGGGTATATATATATATATATTATATATATATAAAATATATATTAATATATATATATTTTATATATATTATTATATATATATATATTTTATATATATAAATATTTTATATATATATATTTATTTAATGCTAATAATGTTAACATCTGAATTCCAATAGAAAAAATAGAAAATGCATTGGCATGCTCCTGAATGATCAAAATGACCTTCAGGAAACAGTAAAAAAAGCGCAATTAGGTATAACTAGTGTTAAAAAGCACTATTGATGGTTAATAACAAGAAGAATAGGTTTACAATGAAAGCAGAAGTATTTGTCATCTGTTTCTCTACTATTATTAGCTGTGAAGACCCTGAAGACAAGAGATCTTTTATGTTATATTTATATCCCTCAAAACCAATATCCTAAGTCTTCGGTGGAAAATTTGATGCAAACTGTAAATGAAGTCCTTGGAGTACAGCTGTGAGCTTGTGGTGATTATTGGAAGTTTTCATGTATTTTACATTAGTGTCTAGTACTCAGTGTGTGTGACTTGTTCTTGTTATCTTCTGTCTCACATATTCTGCCTTGGTTGTGCAGCATTTGTGCAGTGACTCCCTCTCTGCTCATGTCCCTCCTTCCTTCTGCCTTCTTGGGAGTGTTCATGTCTTCGCAGCGTCTTAGGTGACCTGCCAAGTGTTTGTGTGGTTGTAGTGAGACAGTGTGTGCGAGTACAAGGCATTGCTTCCTCTCCTCTGTAACATCAGCTCTGCTCTGACTCTGAAGATTTCACACCTGTCCCTGCAGAATGGACCCTGCTCTGATAACCTGTCTGACTGCTTCTATTCAGGTGCCCCAGGCATTGTTGTGGTAGGTACAAGCTTTTTAAAAAAGTTTGTATGGCAACAAGCTGTAGTTAATCTGGAAAGTGATAGAGTTAAAGCCTGTAGATCCAGACTCTTAAGGACAACATAGCTTTGTGGAGCCATCTCTCTGGATACGGTGATAAGATATCTTGTATTTGGTGCATCTTCCTATGAGACAGGGTCTTATCAAAGGAACAGAGACCGTACAGGACTTAATACAGGACTTGGTTGAAAGGTTGAGTTTAAAAGGATTCCAGGAAAGCTGATATCACAGGACATTAGGATGAAGATTGAACTCTTTAACCCAATCTTCAGAAAACACCTTACAGCAATTTGGTATTAAACCAACCATCAAGCCTGGATGTAACCATAATTGCTCAGAATTTACGCTCCATTTGATGCAAACCTATGACCTGCCAGATTACCTGAGATGAAGATGACCAGCCATCTCCTGCACCCTGTATCACCTAACAGTGTTGTCATTTCAACCTAATCATATTGGTTTAGAAGTGTCAAAGTCAATTTATCTTCCAAAGAAAATAAGGCAAAGTGGAGATTACAGGGAAACTGGAGAACAATAAGATGCTGGGATACTGAAGGCAGTGACCCAGTGTTTGTCTCATGCTTGTCTTCTTGACCAGTGGGGTCTCCTTGAATCTACATCAGATTACACACTTCTATGACATGAGGCACAGGAGCAAGATGCATTTTTTCAGGAGTTATTCCTACGAGATTCAAGTGGATCAGAAAGCTGAGGACATTGGCAGCAGCATTCAAGGGATCAGATGGGTATGTATGTTGTCTGTGGACATCGAAATGTTTGCCATAAGATTTAGTGTCATTGTGTAATCGGTTGTCAGAGTAAGAAGTGTGGTTTCTAATAGTTATTTTACATTGCACTGTAGCTGCACCTGCGTTATTTGCTTGAGCCGGTATTAGGAAAGTACAATTATGATTTGTATTTCAAGAATGCAATAGATACATGTAAAGCTTCCATGTTGGCTTTGAAAACCACATTAGAAATACATGACAGTCATGTCCAGACACAATACCGCTATATGTTTTATGAAGAAGAAATGTTAAAAAAGTCATTGTTTCTAAGGTTATGTTCCTGCTATAGGATGTTTTTGGCAATGCTTGCTAAGAGAGGACTTGTGGCCATTCCTGATATGTCTAAGTAATAACAATTCTGGAGCATCTGCTCTTATAACTCTGTGTTGTGTTGTTCTTCTATTATTTCTTCTAGCAACTTATTACTGAATCGTCAGATAGGTGTTACCAACCTGGGAGGGGGAGTGTCGCTGCATAGCCTGACTTTGCCCATTGAGTGTCAGAGCTACAGGGACAGCAATAAGGGGGACATGTATGAAAACTGTCTAGGTCTAAGACTTTCTGTGTTGCCCATAGCAACCAACCAGAGCGCCCATTTCATTTTTTCAGAGCACTATATGAAATGAATGGGGAAATCTGATTGGTTGCTATGGGCAACAAGGAAAGTCTTAGACCAAGACAGTTTTCATACATGTGGCCCTAAATGTCCAGAATGAATAACAGAAGAACAGTACAACACATAGTTATAGGAGATAATGCTTTTGATCTGTTATTTCACCGGGAACACTAAGGTAGAGATGTCAAGGAGATGTCACAGATGATCTTTGAATATTCAGTAATGGGAAAAATTCCCTTCAATATTCCACTACTCCCTTGAAAACAAATCCAGGATGCTCATATATGATTTGTTCACTGGATTCTTATACCGAAGATGTTCTCTAGGGTTAAGTAGTCAAATAGTCTTGCTACTTATTTGAAATCCATACCCCATTGGATATGCATTTTCATGTTCTGGCAGGAGCCTGTCACATTGGACATGCTATCTGATCTGCCCGAAGTATGTTACAGAGCAGAAAGAGCTGAGCAGATTGATATATATTGTTTGGGGGAAAAATTCAGTAGAATTTTTATTTTATTCATTTAAATCCCTGCTTATTCTGGGTTAAAGAGTCCAGTAGGCGGTGCCATCAGTGATTGACAGCCTTGCTTGTATTAGTGTGCATACAGAGGTAGCTGTCAATCACTGATAACAACACCTACTGGATTTTTTAACCCAATATAAGCAATCATTTAAATGAATAGAAAACAAGTTCTACTAAATCTTTCCTTAGAAAACTATATAATCTGCTCAAATCCTCCTGCTCTATAACACACTTCCCACAGAGCATCATGTGACAGGTTCCCTTTATTACATATAGCATGTGTACAGAACTTCTATAGCAACATATAGCGTCCCTATGGGTCAAGACCCATAAGTACTATATGTGCCAGTATGTAGTGCTGCACCAAGATACACAATTCTCCCACACCTGAAACACTATATTCCCCACACCTCTGTGTACCTTTGTATAAAAGCAGAGGTACATGAAGCTACAGAAAGAAGGCTTTACCTATGTAAGAGTAGATAAATACAGAATATCGCTAGTACTATTTATTATTCACTGAATAGTAAATGTTAACCCTTAGCAAACAGCATCCAGCCTTGATTTGAAAGGGGTTTTCCAGGCTTTAATAGAAAGGTACATTTTACATTTTAAATATATATATGAAACTTATGAAAAAATCCCTTATACCCCTCCTAATGACCTGCTGCACACTATGCAGGTTTCCCCCAAATTGTCTACATTATATTAAACTGTAAAGTTTATTTTTGTTAAGCCTGAAAAAAAAAAAAAAACACTTCAAATGGTCCTTCCCCAGGTTTGAGGGGGGTCAGTGGCTGATTGCCTGTAAAACGTTCTTGCACTATTTTTCTCATATCACATTCTTATGGAACCCATCTGATCATCTGGTGGACAGCGACACCTCCCAGCTTCCAATTTAAACTTTGCCAGGCACCTCTGCCAGCAGCTTATCTCCCATAGTAAAGGAATGGACATACTGAAATCCAACATATGCCCATACTTTCCTCTAACACCTACCACTGGACACCTGGACACCCTTGCACACTAGATGGTGTAGTCAGTCTAGCCAAAATAGTCAGGTTTGACACCCTTTAATTTAATGTTTATGGACACCTTTATTCTGCTAGTCTAACCTGGCCACAAATGAAGTACACCGGTTCACATATAGTCAGGACAAAGAAAATCTTTCAGTGAAAGTGATCTCCCTTAGGTGTTTTCATTATTGTTTGGTATGCAAACTTGTAAAACATATTCATTTATACATAGTATCATACAATGAATCAAGTTTCGATCCAGATGACTGACTTATAATTATTGGAAATACTCTATAAATGCCTTTCCCTAGGTGTCATCCACTACTCTATCAAAACCTGTCAAAGCCCTGACGGAGCCCATATTTTTTGGTGATCAATGTGACATCTTTCCTATTAATGAGGTCTCCATAAGTATAGTGATAAAGGCAGTCTTGTAACAGGGCTAAATTACTGTCTAATAGAACTGAACTAACTGAAATCTAGTTTCAAATAACTTACAGCTATAAATCATACAATAGGTAATTACAGTGCCTTGCGAAAGTATTTGGCCCCCTTTAACTTTTCAACCTTTTGCCACATTTCAGGCTTCAAACATAAAGATATAAAATTTAAATTTTTTTGGAAAAATCCACAACAAGTGGAACAATTGTGAAGGGATTAAATTTTTTTGGATATTTCAACTTTTAAAAAAATAAAAAACGAAAAGTGGGGGTGCGTATTATTGGGCCCCTTTACTTTCATCAGCAAACCTTCCAGAAGTTCAGTGGGGTTTCCCTGAATGACCCAATCTGCCCTAAATACTGATATGATAAAAAAAATCCACCTTTTTAATCAAGTCCCGTATAAATGCTCTGCTCTTGAAGTCTCAGGGTTCTGTTTAAATGCAAAGACCATAAAAAAGTGTTGACGATTGCTTGGGTATCAAAATCGCGATAATCGATAAGTCGGCCCCCTATCATAAGGTTTTTCGATAGTGAGCGTCGATTATGAGCGATACCATTTAAATCTTGGGAAGCAACAACACCTTTATTTTTCACCCAAACAAGCTGGAGAAGCTGAAATTAACATCCACAACATCAAATGGATACGTGCTACATCCTTAGACAATCCACATATTTTATGAAAGTCACAGAAAAAAAGTCACAGACCATCACTATCCCTGTCGATCTGTATCCACACGCCTGACCCATAACTGCATCACCACAAATTAAAAAGTGCCAGAAAGCAGTATTATTCTTGAACCATCAGTGTTACTTGAATCTTGGACATTGAATATACCCTGTCCCTGGCGAACGCAGAGCATGACCCGCCAAACCTGCATGACCCACACATTTAACATGTGCCTTTGCAAAAAAAGGAGTCTTCAACCACCCATTTTAGTTGAACTGGACATCTGACTATACCTGTCCTGGCCACAGCATGAGCCCCAAACCTGCACGACCCCACATTTAAAAGTGCCGGAAAAAGGATCTTTCTCAACCACCATTTTTAGTTTCACTGACATTGACTAAAACCTGTCCTGGCCGCAGAATGAACCATATAAACCTGTCTGACCCCCAAGATTAAAAAAGTGCCGGAAAGGATCCTGTAATGTCTGTATCACGATACAATGCCAACTCTCCCCCTTTATTGCGGGGGGTCCCGCTATTTGGGGTCCCTCCCGCCCATCCCTCGGGGGAGTTGCATTCCTCCCCTACCGCCTTGCAGGCGCGAGTCCTTCAATTACCGCGCGTCAAGAGTACGCGCAGTGTGCGCCACTCTTCGCCGCGGACCCGCTCCTACAGTGCGGTGAAGCGGCCGCAGCTGCCGCTCACACCACAACCGCGGTCCTCAACTGTGCGGGAAGAGGCAGGAGGACGCTCCCTCCTACCCACCCTCTTCCCCTTATTACAGGCGCCGGATGGTGAGCGCCGCACATACAGATCACGCGCAGAGGAATGACCGCGGCTGCAGGGAAGGTGACGCGCGCTGCACTCACTTCCCCTGGCGCCGCTGAAGAGATCGGGCCAGGAGCTGAGCCCCTTACGGCGGCTGCAGGAGCCTGGGTAAGGTAATTGATTTTTTATTATTTTATTTTTTATTAGCTTTACAGAGGGGCCTCTACCTGGCTTTAACAGAGAGGCGCAACTACCCCTGGCACAATGGGGGCAATCACTGGACAACATGGGGGCACTACCTGCTAAACAGATGGGTTCAGCACTACCTGTCTAACAAGGGGCACTACCTGGCAACAGAGGGGCACTACCCGGCAACAGAGGGGCACTTAAACCTGCAACAATGGTGTCACTACCTGGCAACACAGGAGGCAATACCTAGCAACAAAGGGGCACTACCTGGCTAACAGATGGGGGCACTACCTGGCTAACAGAGGGAACTACCTGGCAACAAAGGGGCACAACCTGGCAAAACAAAGGGGGCACTACCTGCAACAACAGGGGGGCACTACCTATGGCTAACAATGGGGGCACTTACCTGGCAAAATCAGATGGGCACTACCTGTCAAGACGAGGTGAGCAGACTAACCTTGGCAACAATGGGCACTACCTGGCTAACAATGGGGGCACTACCTTGGCTAAACAGATTGGGTGTCACTAACCTGGCAACAAGGTGGTCACTACCTGGCAACAGATGGGCACTACCTGGCTAACACGATTGGGAGCACGACCGGCTAACAGATGGGGGCACTACCTGGGCCTAACAGAGGGGCACTACCTGGGCAAACAATGGTGGCACTACCTGGAAACAATGGTGGCACTACCTGGCAACAAAGGGGAGCACTACCTGACAACCAATGGGGGCACTACCTGCAACCAATGGGGCACTAACCCGGCAACCAATGGGCACACCTGCTAACAGATGGGCACTACCTTAGCTAACATGGGGGCACTACTGGCTAACAATGGGGGCAACTACTTGGCTAACGATGGGGCACTACTTGGCTAACAGAATGGGCACTAACCTTGGCTAACTAGATATGGGGCACTACCTGCTCACAGATTGGGGCGCGGGGCACTAACCGTCTAAAAGATTGGGGCACTACGTGGCAAACAATGGGCACTACCTGGCAACAATGGGGCTCACCACCTTGCAACCAATTGGGCACCTTAACCTGCAACAATGGGGGCCTACCTGCTAACATGGGCACTAACTGGCTAACAATGGGCACTACTGGCTAACAAGTGGCACCTACCAGGCTAACAAAGGGGGTCACCTCACCTGGCTAACAG